>BJCM01273781.1:0-11681 GCA_018326385.1 Flaveria bidentis | reverse complement strand
AAAACCTTGTCCATATTACTATCATCACCATAAAACGCACCGTTTATATATATTATTATTATAAATAAAACCGTTTTCAAGTATCAAAAACCATTAATTACATTTTTGTCATTAAAATAACGAGCCTAATTAATATCGTTTTCAACCGAAACAAATTTGGAAACCCGAGGGCTAAGATCGGGGACTAAACGTGTCATTTTGCGAAACTAGGGCTGGGTATAAATACCCCATACCAGCCCTAGCCTCTTCTTCTTGACCATTTTTCCAACTCTCTTCTTCACCTTCTTCTTCACCTATCTCCTTCAATCTAGCACCGAATTTCACTCCGTTTGTTGCGTTTTCACCAGCCAAACTTCGACTACAGCTGCAACATCTTGTTTCTAGCAGGTGTTTGATCGTTCATTCCATTCTACCTTTGGAAGCTTTCACCCTTCACATCTATCATCCATCCAGTAATCTTGATAGCTGAAGATCTAGGAGTGCTGCCTTGTAGAGGAGACCCTAGGATGCATTGAACTAAACATTTTTGGATAAACTATGCTGTAAACATTTGTGATAGTCTTAACTATCACACTGCATGCTTGACACTTGTTCCCGGGTTGTGGGAATTAAACAATGTCTTACTATTTGATTATGTGATCATCCTTGTGTTATGCTTATGGCTATGTTGTCGTGAATATTGACTAACACGAAACAAGTCTCCATTTGTGTTCGGGTGACGTCATGACACACTTGTCATCATACTTATATTGCATCTCTAATGTATACCATGTGTTATGACGATCCCGTCTCGTTACATTCCCGTGTTTCCGCTTTAGCGGGGGGAAGCGGGGGTGTGACACACCACCCAACCCTCCGACCCACCAGCACCAGTCCACCATCGAACACCTATAAGCACCACGATGACCACCCACCATCACCAACATTACTACATCATCACCCTCATCACAGGATCACCACTATCACCGTATCATTACCACCTATGTATTATCACTATCATCATAACATCACCGTCATCATCACCACCACCTTCACCTTCACCATCGCACCAATTTCATCATCTCACAAAATCCCTTACATATCCTATTATTAAACCCAAAAAAATTAAGAACCCCAAATTTGAGGTGGTATGGTGGTATGCGACTGGATTTTGATCTAAATCAGAGATTTGGTGGTATATGTTTGCTAGATTATGGTATATGATAGCTATATGGCAGTGATAGTGACCAGGTACATGGTGGTGGTGGCTGGTGGTGGGTGGTCGAATGGATTTTAGGGTTTTAGATGCCAAAAAGAAAGGGGGATTTAGTGATGATACCCGATGGTGATGATGAACGAAGATGGATACGATGGCGTGAGGTAGAGGCGGTGGTGACCGGTGGTGATAGGCGGTGGTGGTGACCGACGGTGTTGGCTGGCGGTGGTGATGGTGAAAATAATATATACATATATATACACACATATGTGTGTGTGTTATAATATTATTTTAATTAAATTACACTAGTAGGTTCTCTAATTTACATAATAAGTTATTTAAGTTGAAAAGACCAAAATATCCATATATTTAATAGAAAATCTAACGTCTATTAGTATTAATAATTAAATTTGTTACAAAACTAAAAATGAACGCTCAAACATGTTACTTTTTTTAGTTAGTACCCAAAGCTATTATTTTAAATAAAGCACAAAAACTATTTATATAATTTAAGATTTGAATAGTAAACCTATACTAATTCTAAATTATTTCATATTATACCATTCTATGTGTTTAAAACCAACAAGTATCTTTGACAAATGGGATAACTCACATGGACAAACACTCAAGATATATGAGCCTTACGTACTTTTAAAATTTCAAACATATAAAAAAGCGTAAAAAGGTAGGTGTAGGTGCAGGTGCATGACCGCGGGTACATATCCCGTCACATGTTGGTCGCTTTATTTTATAGTGTTGTCGTAGTTTGAATATTTAAAGTGGACTCACATATTTTTTGGTCAAAAGTCAAATTTAGCATAGGATTATAAATATTTTAAAAGGAATATATCAACATATATATTCCTTTTCTACCAAAACAAATTTTATATGTTGAATACAATACAATTCTTTGTTAATATTGTTATTCTAACTTAATTTATATTGTCTGTTATTGATCTGTATAAAAAATGACACAATTACTTTTTGTATCATGCCAATATTGTATGTTTTAAATATAAGACGATTTATTAACTTCTATTTTAGGAGGTAATTTATAATATATAGCATGGCATATTTGACTTTATATATGAACAAATCACTATTAAAAGTTAACGATCCGTTTCGTGAAACCTCTATGTTTTCGTTTGAAATAAAAAATTATACCATTTAGAAGATTTAGATAGATTCACCATGAGAAGAACTTGTAGATACATGTTGTTCGTAGTTTATGAGCTTAAATGTAAAATGCTTTTATATCTTACATATATGTAGTGAATTGGTTCAACGAAATATAATATGTGGCTGATGTTAGTTCATGTTTAATTATTTCATATTATTATTGTGTTAAATATAATTCATATGTATGAACTTAATATATAGGTTTGAGGTTGTTGTGCATGGTTCTTTGTCAATAATGATTAAGAAATGTGTTCAATTTAGTCAGGTGATTATTCATGCTAATGGACCATACTAATGAACCATACGCATTAATACATCATGCTTATGGACCAGTCGCACGACTGAACCAGGAGACTGGATCAGTTGTATGATTGAGACATAAGATTCACTCAGTTGAATAATTCAGTCGCACGACTGAACAATGCTAATGGTTTAGTCGTACGAATGGAAACTACAAACCTATAAATACCACCTAATTCGTGGAGAAACATAACACTTCGAAAACTTCATAATTTATCGAACCCTAGCTGTCCAAAACGTCCAAGATAGCCAATCCAACTTCGTAGTCCGTTCTTGATCGATTCCTACTCGTTCTTTACGTTTAGTTCATTCTTATATCGATCGGGTTAACGTTCTCACTGATTGGATCGCCAATCAAATAGGATTCCACAATATTTGATCTGGTCTCACGTATAATCAGTTAGTATTCTGTACGTACACAGTGTTCATAATGTTATATCAAAAGGTAAAAGCTTAAGTGTTTGTAAGTATGAGGTCAAAACCATAAGTATGAGCCAATCGCACGATTGGACCATAAGTATGAGCCAATCGCACGATTGGACCATAAGTATGAGCCAATCGCACAATTGAACCATGAGTATGAGCCAGTCACACGATTGGACCATGAGTATGGGGCAACCATGCGATTGGATCACCAAAATGAACCAATCGTATGACTGGATGGTGAAGTCTAAGCTAGTCGCACGACTAAATCCCAGCAGCACGAATGGAGCATGCGTATGGGTCTAGTCGCACGACTGAACATTAAGACAATATAAATAGTGGGGTGAGTCGGCCACATTCCTTATCACCCTCCAAAGCATTCAAAATCCTCCCATACGCAGACACTCTACCCAAATTTCCTTTACCTTGATTTCTCACTGATTCTGATCCTAACTGATTACTCATTCATCTACAGGTATTGTGAGACTGAAAATGACCATAATGACCGGTGTAATCAAACCCTAAATTGACCTAATCGATTAAAATCAAGAAATCAGAATAACTATTCAAATAGACCACTTAAATGGACATAATATTTGGTATAAAGGACATTAAGTGATATTTAGAGTCCCTGCGAATCTAATGAGTCTAAACACGACGTCTAATATCAAATTTTGACCAAGATTCGAGGTTGGAGTGTCGAACAGAGCAGTATGCGAATGGACACTCCGAATGAACCTCAGTCGCACGATTGAGCCAGATGCACGATTCAATTGCACAAATGAATCATTCGGTGACTCAGTCATATGACTGACTCAACCGCATGGCTTAACATACAACTTAGTTCAGTCGCAAGCTCAATCACACAATTGAACTCAGTTGTAGGCTCAATCGCACAACTGAACTCAGTTGTATGGTTCAATATCACGATTGAACTAGTTTGATCAAAAACAGTTTAAGTGTCAACTGTCATCTCCTATACACAACTCTAATGTATATGTTTCTTATGTTACAACAACATGGCTGATAGATGGATGATGAGCCCCAAGCACAATATCTATGCTCACTTAGATGCTACTACTCAGAATGCTTACGAGTTTGCGGGGATCATAGCCTTTCTGAGGAGATCGAGGATCTTCAAGGCCATATCTACACCTTGCACGTCATATACATCACTACAACAGACCTTCTGGGAAGGGGCTACAGTTGACAGGTCCGCAAAGCCATACAGTATTAGGAGCTCGATCTTCGAACAGGAAATCAGTTTTACCGCAACCAATCTTAGGCGAGTCCTAGATCTGGGTGAGGATGGTGACCACCCGACCAAGCTACACCCTCTGACAATTCGAGATTGCTTTTTGAGGATGAAGTACACCGGGAAATCAACCCAGGTGTGCTCAACAAGAGCAACCTGTGCCCCCAGTTTAAGTACTTGGCCCATGTCATCCTGAAGTGCATAGCGTCGAGGAGATGAGGATTCGACGAGATGTCAGATCAAATCCAGAACACATATGTTGCTCTGGTGCTGAACCACCCGTTTAGTTTCTCCCAGATGATATTCTCCTACATGATCGAGAACCTCGAGGCCAAGGGCAAGGAAGGCTTCTGTATGTACCTAAGGTTTCTACAGATGATCATCGATCAAAAGCTTCCTTCGCTTCCAAAGGAGAGAGACGATGCTGTTACACTCGAGGTAATGGATGATACGACATTGGGTAGGATGAAGGTCTACCTGGGGAAGCAGGTGAAGCCCCCGATGAGGAGACTATTTGGCCATTTGGTCAACGAGGAGTATGTGGTGCCATCTCGCAAGAAGTGGCGTCACAATGACAGTGACTCCGATATTGAGCCTATCGTGGCACCCACCGACGAAAAAGACGATGATGATGACGATCATCATCAGGGTCAAGGTGGTGAGGCACCTAGTGGAACAGAAAGAGTTGCCTTCCACCAAGACTTCTTGATAGATGAAGATGAGGAGTCGGATGATGAGCCACTAGTGAGGACTGTCAGGAGCCGAGTTGTGGCCACAGACAAAGGGATAGAGGTGGTTGGCGGGCGCCAGGCTGAGTCGAGGGGTGCTGCTACAGATGTCACTTATCCTACTTACACCCATGACCAGCCCATCAGCCAAGGGGGAGCGTGTATTGCTAAGGGCTCCAAGAAGAAGAGAATGGCTCACTCTTAATGCAAAAAGGGTAAGAGGCCAAGGTTTACTGTGATTACATCTTTTGCCACCACCACCACTGCCACACCCATTACTACAGCCACTACTCCAGCTACCACCACTACCATATCTCCTACCACAACTACCACAACTAATACCACCACCACCACTCCTCCCACTACCACTATTACTCCTCTCACCACCACTACCACAGCCACTCCACCACATCCCACTCCCATTCCACCTCCTATATTTACCACATCTACCACCACAACCACCACTCACCAAGCTGATCCCTCCACCTAAACCACATTTTCACCCGGACCTACTCTACCCATGGTCGGGTTAGAGGAGCAGCTAGCTAACCTCAACCGCATTGTGCTGAGGCTGATTGCCACCGATGAGCTAAGGGCTACTCAGCTAAATCAGATGATGGAGGTGAATGCAACTTAGGCAAAGCAGATTATTCAGCTGAGTGAGAAGAGCGCTCAGTACGAGAGAGCGTTAGGCCGAGCCCACCACGCACTTAAAGGTCAAATTGAGCTGGTGTTGGCTTCGGTGAAGAGGATAGAGGATATTGAGAAGAAGAACAAGAAGATATTGCTAAAGCTTAAGGGGTCAAAGAGTGAGCCATTAAAGATTAAGGATGGTGATGATGGTGATGATGATGATGATGATGATGATGATGATAAGGATGAAGATGAATCTGAGGAAGATGTTGATGAAGGAGGACCGAGCAGAAAATATAAAGTGGATGATGATGATTAGGATGGCTCACAAAAGTATTTATTAGATGTCTTTGTATTTAAAAACTTTTGTACTTGAATTATATATTACATTAATGTACACCTTCCACGGAATGGAGAATTCACCAGTCATTATATTAATGATCATCTATGTTTGTTTATGTTTTAATGTTTTTTTATAATGACTTATGTGTGATGTGCTTAATGTTTAATCAAACAGATGAAGCTCAACAGACAGACGAGTATGATGTCAAACCCTTTCAACAAGTCAAGAATCAACTTACCATGATTCTTGACTTGCAAGGAATTGTCAGAAGATCTGTGAGCTATACTCTGAAAGAGGGAAAGACTATTCATGATCTAACGGACGAACAACACGTTGAAATGTTCAGACTAAATCCTGACGAGCTTGTTAAAGATGCTCCAAAAGTTGATGTCGCGAGTGATGATGAGCTGAAGGATGTAGATGAGATTGAGATCGAGGATGTCACTGCAGAGCACTATCCACAATACACTAACCCAGAAGGACATGTATCCCTAACTTGGGTGAAACATTTGACAGTGGTACTTTTGATAAGTTGGATGAAGTGGAGAAAGAAAAAGAGAAAGAAGAAAGCACAGCCCAAGCTTCGGATGCTATTGTTGATATCAAGAAAGCTGAATGGGCAGCTTGTTTTGCAAAAGATGAAAGCCCAATGCGCGCCCCCAAAGCAAAATGCCTACACCAAGCTTTATCGAGTCAAAAGACATCAGAAAGTGTCAGGCAGTATTATAGCATGGGCATATTTTGAAGATTTGGATGTTTATGCTGTGGAAAGGGAAAATGGGATTGAGTACTTCAGATATCCACATAATCTAAAGACTCTTCCTGGTTTTCAGCTCAACTGTATGGCATGTTTAGATCTTCTGTATGCATATCTGAGGAAGATGTCAGGATGGTTCGAGGCTGCGTTAAAGAAGGAATACCACACTAGGTGGGTAAACTTCAGACCTCAACAACCTAAGAGGTTCATCTGTAAGTCTGAAGTGGACCCCATTTCTGGAAGACCTAAAGTGGTGCTGAAGTAGAGTCCCCCACGCACAATGTCAAAGATTCCCTTACGGGAAATGCCTCAGGACTTCACTCCAAACTTCAAATGGTGGTATTACGATTGGCGAACGGGAGAAACGATCATAGTTCTGAACAGAGATGGAAAGATTGATACTATCCGGGTATTCAACCCAATGTGGCTTTCGAACTTGTCTGCTGAAGATGTCACATATTTTACATGTGGCCACTGTTCTATGACACACATGATATTGTACAAGCTCTATGGTTCCAACACGTGATAAGACTCTGCTTTACATTTGAAATACATGCAAAAGTTACAAAAGAGGAGAAGTACAAGAAATTCCAAGAACATGTGAAGAGTGTTAGATGATAAAGTAAACTAGGACCAAGGGGGAGTTTGTAGATACATGTTGTTCCTAGTTTATGAGCTTAAATAAGCCTTTCATGTCTTACACATATGTAATGAATTGGTTCAATGAAATATAATATGTGGTTGATGTTTATTCATGTTTAATTATTTCATATTGTTATTGTGTTAAGTATAATTCATATGTATGAACTTATTATATAGGTTTGAGGTTGTTGTGCATGGTTCTTAGTCAATAATGATTAAGAAATGTGTTCAACTTAGTCAAGTGATTATTCATGCTAAGGGACCATACTTATGGACCATACGCATGAATACATCATGCTTATAGACCAATCGCACGACTGAACGAGGAGACTGAATCAGTCGTATGAATGAGACATAAGATTCACTCAGTCGCACGACTGAACCTTCAGTCGTGCGTATGACTCAGTCGCATGATTCACTCGCACGACTGAACCATTCTAATGGTTCAGTCGTACGAATGGAAAATACAAACATACAAATACCACTTAATTCGTGGAAAAAACATAACACTTTGAAAACTTCATAATTTATCAAACCTTAGCCGTCCAGAACGTCCAAGTAGCCAATCCAACTTCAAAGTCCGTTCTTGATCGATACCTACTCGTTCTTTACGTTTAGTACATTCTTATATCGATCGGGTTAACGTTCTCACTGATAGGATCGCCAATCAAATAGGATTCCGCACTATTTGATCTGGTCTCACGAATAATTAGTTAGTATTCCGCACGTACACGGTCCTGACAGAACTAAAACCATTTAAAAATGTATGCTCACTCGTTGCTTGCTCGGTTTTGCTCGAATAAATTTTTAAATTTAGTTTCTATATATTATATATATGTTAATCTATTTAGTTATTTACCACCTACCACTATTTTAATTATTTAGTTAAAAAATCAACAACTCTAAATATAAAGTTTTAATTATCTAATCAAATCAACACTTCATATTTCAAAATATTTTCACCATTCCGCCCATCATCACTTTCCAGCTGTCCCCCTCTCCCACCTCCCTACCGACCGTTGAGGCGCTAACCTCTGACACTCAGACAAGTAACCCACGACCTCCAACACTTTGACATGTGACCTTGACCTTCGACAGTCCGACCTGCAATAGTCTGATCGTGCTTCCCACCTTCGACAATCAGCCTCTGAAGTCAGAAGTCCAACCTTGTTTGAAGCTTGACATTGTTTAGTTGTTCCTAATTGCGATATCTTAAGGTTAGATTTTTTTTATAATTTGGTTCTTAAAGAACATTTGCACAAGCATTAGTGAAGATACTATGGTTGGAACTTGAAAAATGAATCTTTGAATGAATTATTAGTTTTGCTATAAATTATAACAACAAACCAAACAAAACCGAGCGAAATCGAGCGCTCGGTTTAAAACCTAACAGAGTTTGAGCATAAAATTTGCTCTCGAATTAGTAAATTTGAACTGAACCGAGCCATTTGGTTTGAAACCGAACTGAGTTCGAGTGGAGCTACGTTCGGTTCGGTTCGGTTCGTGAACAACCCTATCTGTCAAGGTGTGTATCATAATATCTTTTTCATAAAGATAAAAAGTACTTCAATAAAATGACTTATACATGAAAACTATTATCATATTTTTCTAGATTTGTTAAGTTACACACTTATTATATCATACACACTCTTACATATACATATTTCCCCCATGAAACTTGTGCTCTAAATCTTTTAGGAAGGGACACTTTTTTCAAACACCCGGATACCATTAGAGCAAAGCTAGTCCTTTGGTCATTATGACAATTTTATTTTTAAAAGGGTTATCTTTCTTTGTATATAATAAAAGTATAAAAGCAAAGGTGGCCTTCAACCTTTTGTTGTTCATGTTCAACATGGTTTCAAAAGAGATACTATTAACAACACAATATTCATCAAAATAACATTAAATGATTTGACTATTAACAACACACTCTTCGTCAAAATAATAGTCAACGATTTTGATGCTGGTTCAAGTTTATGTTTATAACATTATCTTTGAGTCAACAAATGAAAAACTCTACAAAGAGTTTGAGAAGTTGATGAACAATAGGTTCGAAATTAGTGACATAAGGGAACTCAATCTATTTCTAGTAATTTAGGTGAAGCAAGTTCACAATGGCATATTCATAAACCAGTCAAAGTATGTGCAGTATATACTAACTAGATTTCATTTGACTGATTGTAAGGTTGCTAATCCCATAGCTAGAAACCACTCCCTACGATCTGATCTTAAGGGAGAGTGTGTGGATGAACATCAATACCTAGCTATGATTGGATCTCTTATGTACCTAACAACCAACAGGCCTGATATCATGTTTGTCATATGCATATGTAAAAGATATCAAGCCAACCCTAAAATATCACACCTAGTTGTTGTCAAGAGGATTCTTAGATACTCGAAAGAGCTCGCATACTAGGATTTTGGTATCCAAAAAATTATGGCTTTAATCTATATGCTTATACAGATAGTGACTATGGTGGTTGCAATATGACTACTAAGTATTGTAACACCCGGTTATTTTAAAGTCAAGGAAAGAGTGAATAAGGTGAAAGAAAAGAAGGAAAGGAAATAAAACCCAAGTCTAGGGGTAAAAAGTGTCCAAAAGAACAAAATGTTTGAAAAGTGGGTGTAAAAGGTAGCATAGCCGCCCATGCCATGCCACTTTTTACTTTTGAGTTCGGATTTTAGAGAGAGAAAAAGCTGAGCTTGGGTTTGAAGAATAAAAAGAAGAAAGAATTCGAATTCAAGGTAAGATTTCATGCTTATATGGTGTTCTTGATCGGTTATGTCCTCGGGATTATGCTTATATGTGTTTGTATATGTTCAGGTATGTTTTTAGTGGGTCTCTAACAGTTGAATTCGATTTGCAAACGAGTTTGGAGGAAGCCATACTCAAAAGTTACAAAGGTGAGTTCTAGAACCCCTCTTTTACTGGTTTTTAACTGATTTTGGGGCTGGAAATGCATGAATGTGTGTTTTTATTTAACTGGATTTCGGACCCGTATGCTTGATTGTGTGTACGATGATGTTATGATGTGATGTGTGACTATGTTCATGCTTGATGATGTATGATTGGGTTTCTAAGGCTTAGAGGGTAAGAATTAAGCTTAGAATATGATGAAGGGTGTATGGAAATTGAAAATGATGTTTTAGATCCACTTGATAAGTTTCTAAATCTGCCTAAGTTTTGGGAAGTAAATGCGGATGAAGTCAATGCGGATGAGCATTTGTCTAAGTCAGGGAAATTCGGATGAAGTCAATGCGGATGAGCATTTTACTAAGTCAGGGAAATGCAGATGAAGTCAATGCGGATGAGCATTTGACTAAGTCAGGGAAATGCAGATGAAGTCAGTGCAGATGAAGTCAATGCGGATGAGCATTTGACTAAGTCTAGGAAATGCGGATGAACTATAGTCAATGCGGATGAACTATAGTCAATGCGGATGAACTATAGGAAATGCGGATGAACACTTAGAAAATTTTGACTTTTTGGGGGAAAGAGGTAATGTAGGCTTAGGCCTAGGAGATTCCTGGGGGTTATGTAAATTGACTTTTGAGGTTGTAGATGGTATGATGGGCATGTAATGATATGTGCTTGATGTTTATGCATGATTATGATGATGATGTTGCATGGTTATACATGATGTATGTTATGTATGTATGATGCCTTGCATGATGATGTATGAATGATATGTTTATGTTCCTTATGAGGATGTATGTTTATCTTTCCCATGACTTTACGTGTTAGGATAATGAATGAATGAAGTATTATGTAACGTAAACTGAAAGATAATAAAAGAGGAACATGATGATGAATGCATGCATTAATGTTTGAAAGAGCGAAGTATGAATTGAACGATAATGAATTATCGTAATAACGTACTAAATGGGATCCTTGTCATTCGACCTCAGTAATCGTGGCTGAGTGCCATGAAGAGGGTAAAGTCTGACCAGATCTAGAAAGAGAAGTGAACGATAATGTAATACGATGAATGAATGAAAGTATGAAAGAAAGAATGATGAAGATAATTATGATATTATCTGTATGTACGTATGATGTATGATCACATACACTTGTAATGAAGGGTTTTAATAAAAGTAAAGTATGTTTATTATAAAACTAGAACTCATTGAGCAACGCTGACTTTTTTTGTATTTTCCAATTGGCAGGTAATGTTGCTGAGGATGGCACGAGGCAGCTGCTCAGCTCTTTTGGATGGCAT
>BJCM01273779.1:0-20189 GCA_018326385.1 Flaveria bidentis | reverse complement strand
GGAGCTCAACTAGGAACACAAGAACCTGTGGAGGTGATTGACCTAACTCCTAGCTCACCTATGCAAGTGGGTGATGCTACCAAAAAGGGGGAGAAAGTCATCACTGCCACAAAACCTGGGAGTTCTTCAAAGAGTATGGACATTGAGGACTCACCATCCTCACTTGCAATTGTGCCTACTCAACAACTTCCTCAAGTTTATATTGATATGGACTCAATATACTCCTTAATATAGAGTTTGTTTGAGGAAGGGATACCAAGGTCTATGTCAGCTCCACCATCTTCCAATCACATCATTGGGAGGAGGTATGATAGCAACAGAAAAGTTCTCATCCTTCTTAGAGTTCAAGGGCAACAAGAGATCTTCAACTTTCACACCCTGAACTTCTATGAAAGTCTGGATTTAGTCACAATGCCACATGTCAATCCAAGCCAATCAAGACAAGCTGACAAAATGGCTCAAAGAATCCAAGACAGGATCATTGCAGAGTTCAACTTCAGAAGAAGACTAAGGCAATCAGGTTATGCCATCGTTCAACTGGATGTTGAGGCACCCTAAGATTAGTTTTATAGGGGAAACCTTGACTGAAGGCCCAATGGCAGAATCTGAGAGCCCAGTCCCATCAACATCAACTGCTGCATTGATCCATACCCTTATTGAGAC
This sequence comes from Flaveria bidentis, assembly GCA_018326385.1. NCBI lineage: Eukaryota > Viridiplantae > Streptophyta > Magnoliopsida > Asterales > Asteraceae > Flaveria > Flaveria bidentis. Next base: position 19,526 of record BJCM01273779.1, on the reverse strand, counting down.
ACCTACTGGTGAATGTGCTTCTCAACCTCTCTCTGGCCAAAGTTCAAAAGCTACATCAAACAATGAAGGCCAAAGCACTCTCCACCCTAAGTCACAAAGGTCTGTGAGTGACAAAGGGAAAAGAAAGATGACATCTGAGGAGATTGAGGGGGAGAAAGAGAGAGGAAAAGGAAGCTGAGGGGAGAAAGTTCCTCTTCTGAGTCTTCAAGGCTCATGGAGTCTACTACCAGGGCTGCCCCCAGACCAGATACTCAGAAGATGAGTTAAGGGCAGTCAGGATAAACTACATGCATACAAGGAACTATGACATAGACAATGTCATTTCTCTCTCCTTAGAGGAACTAAATGAACTGGTTGACCTGGAAAGGTCAAGGGAGAAGAAAGAGGCAGAAGATGCAACAATGTTGGATGATTCCTTAAATTGTTGATTTTTGATGTTGTAAAATCTATAAGCAATAAAGTTGGAGGAATATCCAACAAAGATAGCATTATCCAACTTCTCAACAAATTTTATCAAGTTGTCTTTTGTGTTAAGTATGGTACTCCTGCTACCAAAGGACCTTATAAAGCCAATGAATGGTGGCCTCTTGTTCCATAGCTCATAAGGGGTTTTTCTGTGTGGTTTAACTACAAGAACTTTGTTCTGCACATAGCATGCAGTACTGACTGCCTCTACCCAGAAAGTAAGAGGCAGCTTTGAATCAGCTAACATAGTTCGAGCAGCCTTAATAAGTGTCCTGTTCCTCCTCTCAGCAACACCGTTTTGTTGAGGAGTTCTAGGAGCACTATATTGTCTAGAAATCCTTTTTGAGTTACAGAATGAGTCAAGAATTTGATTCTTAAACTCACTCCCTTGATCACTTCTAATTATTTTTACAATATGATCAATTTGATTTTCCATTTTAAGAATAAAAAGATTTTAACGTTTCAACAGTTTCATCATTAATTCTTAAAAAGAATACCCATGTAAATCTTGTAAAATCATCAACTATCATAAGGCAATATGATTTCATTCCAATGCTCATTATACTTGTGGGACCAAAGAGATCTATATGAATAAGTGTAATGGGGTGGTGTTGAGTTAACAACTTTGGATTTGTGAGATGCCTTGTGTTGCTTTCCTTTCAGACAAGCAACACAGTTATCTTTGTAAAAAATCCCTTTTTAGGCAAACCATGTACCAAATTATTTTTAACCAATTTATTCATAGTTTTAAAATTGACATGACACATTCGTTTATGCCATAGTGTTGACTCATCACCATCAGCTTTGGAAAGAAAGCATGATACTTCTCCCGATGGGTAAGCATAGTTCATATCCAGCTTGTACATATCTCCTTTCCTAGGAGATCTAAGAAGCACCAATTCCGGAGGAATGGTCATCCCAGGTTTAAGGATAATGCACTCATGTTCTGTGAAAAGCATTTGGTGCTTTTGATCACAGAATTGAGAAACACTCAAAAGATTATGTTCAAGCTGTTTGACAAAGTGTACTTTGTCAACCTTTAACTTACCGTTGAATAGACTACCTCTGCCAGAAATGTATCCTCCAGCCTCGCCTCCAAAATGAATATGAGCTCCATCAAAATGTTGAAATTGTTGAAGGAGAGATCTTTTCCCAGTCATGTGCCTAAAGCATCCACTATCTACAATCCACACATTATTGTTCTTGTCGTATGGATGTCCCTGCACATAAGGTGAAAAAGTTACTTTTTATTGGAAACCCAAACCTTGTTGGTCTTGGCCTCTTCCAATGAGGATTTTATTGAACCAAAATTTATGCATAGGGGTTCAATAAGTGATTATGAAGAGGAGGTTTTGGCTGCAACATCTTCTTTGATCTTTCATTCCATTCTTTGGTTGATCATGGATAATGAGCTTTACGAAATTTGAGTAGCATGGCATTCTTCCGAAGCTTGTTTCTTTTCGGAAGAAGCCTTTACCACCTTCTCTTCTGAAGTTGTCTTCTTATGGGATGATTTGAAGGGGACTCTCTTGGCTTTTTGAGTCTTCACAGCTTTAGCTTCTGAAGCCATTTTTCCTTCGGAAGAAGGAAGCAACCTTGCTTCAGAAACAAGCTTTCCCTTTTTCATCACTTGGACAGTTTGATAGGGTCCAAATGAGAAACCTTCCCAGACTCCTTCTTTCTTAACATTATTTGCATAATGTGTGCTAGTAGGATTGTAATAGCAATCTTTGGCCATATGGTTTTGCAGGCCACACATTATGCATGCAATGTTAATTTTCTAGGAATGTGAAGGCTGTTGTTTCTTGTTCTTCTTGTCTTCAACATCAATCTTTCCTTTTCCCTATGATCCTTTTGTTGGATAGGCGTGCTGGTACTACACACTTTTCCAGGTTCAGAAGTTCCCACCACCTGGAATCCAGCTAAGATGAACACACCCTTTTGCCTTGGGTCAATCTTCAGCTTTGATTCAACCACTTTCTTGGTAGTTTTTCCAGCTGCCTTAGCCTGATTTCTTCTGGCTTTGGTGGTAAGAGGTTGGTCATTACTGGTAAGAAGGGTAGGGTCTACCTGGATCTTCCCTATGATAGTCTCCACACTTGCATCACTCTTTGACTCATGAGAAGGTGGGTCAGCAGATGGGACCTCTTGCTCATTAGTACCACACCTTGGTTTTCTAATAGACTCATAAGAGTGTGGTGGAGAAATTTCATTGGTCCTCAACCCACCTTTGTTTTGATAATAAAGTTTTGAGTGAGAGGATGACGCAAGGATGGATTAGAAGTTTTTCTCTGCGATAGCATGCTTCCTGGCTTGAGCCTTACCTATGATAAGCTGGGCTTGAGCCTCAGACAATTTGGATATTAAATCCTTTATTTGAGTCTTGTAGTTTGTGTGTTCATGTTTTAAAAGAGACACAGTTTTCTCTAACTCTTTAATTTTTATTTGATAGTCAGATTCAGCTCTTTTAAATTTAGATTTTAAAATATTTAAAGACTTAATATCAGATTAAATTTTCATATTGTAGTCCTGATATAGTTTTACCTTAGCAATACAAGCTGGAGTGTAGAGATGTTCATATACCTTGTCATCTGTTCCAGCCATGAGTGCTTAAGCAGGAGTCACATCCTGTACCATAAAGCTCCAACCGACTTCTTAAGCTTGAGCTGTTGTTTCAGTTGACTTCCCAGGGGCTTTTGGTGTGGAGGCATTTGAGGAGGCATGAGAGGTTCCCGGATTTTACTTGGGAGCCTTGCATTCCCTAGTAAAATAACCAAGTTGGTTATAGTTGTAGCACTTTGCCTTGGTTTTGTCAAACCCAAACTTGCTGCTAGCTGGGTTTTGAGGGAATTGCCTTCAAGTCAATGGCAACTCCCATAGACTGAAGGGAAGCAATAAGATCCATGTACCTAAAGTATTACTAGCTGAGGGTCTCTCTAGCAATGTAGGTAAATTTCTCAAACTGTTGTTTGAGTGAATCTTTCTTGGAGTCGTTGGAGTTAGAGTACATTTGTGACAGTGCATCAAACAACTCTTTGGCTGACTTGCAATGCTCAAACCCCACCATGATGGAGTTAGGTATATCAGTCATAAGAGCCGTTATATCATTGTTGTCTATGCCCATCTTCTTCTGGTCTTCATCTGAATAGTCTTCAACAACCTTCTCGATCATGGCACCTTTTCTTCCTGGTGCTGCAACCTTGGGCTTGTAGGGACCATTGACGATAGATAACCATATTTTACCATCAAGGTACCTGATGAAACCTTCTATACGTCTGCTCCATTGTCTAAAGTTTTCAGGGGTGATGATGGGTGCTTTGGTCATCGTCCTTATCTCAACTGCATATTTCTAAATAAGGGAAATTTTAGAGTGTGTTGAAATGAGGTATGAAAAACAAGTTGATTTGGATGGTAAGATCACACAATCAAGAGCCTAAAGAGCTCTGATACCAATTGCGGGATTGGTTTTTATACTCAACACAAGTATTTCTCTCAAACTCACTAACAAACACTCAAGAAGCATAGTTCTTCTAAGAGTTGATTATAATATACTAAGTAACACAAGGAAAACACAAGAGAATAATTTTCAATATACTTGTATATATTACTTCTTAACTCAAAGTTTACAAGACTCTTACAAGCTTACTACAAGAGTTACAATGAGAAACTATATATACTACTATCTACAGCCGAATATACTTTGATACTAGTTGGAATCCTCTAACTAAAGCAGATACTACAAAACTATAGTTAAGGTATCTTAGATAATGTCTTATCTAAGATATGGCAGTCATGACATGTCCATGACTTACCATTTGTCACCAACTAAAGTTGGCAACTTGTACTAACATATAAAAGTGAATAGTGGAATAAAGTATGGTCAACTACATGGCCTTTTGGGAAAAAACCATGAAGTATCAGAGGTCTGCAGCGGAGTGTTAGAGACCATACTTATGTCCACTGATTCATAGCAACATCTTCTGAAGGTTAATTGGCTTCGGAAGAACTAGTTCTTCTGAAGCCTTTTATACTTCGGAAGAGACTACTTCTTCCGTGGCTTGGGGACTTCACTTCGGAAGTCATTGTCTTTGAATTCTTCTAAGTCTTGAACTTCGAAAGAGAAGACTTTGTCTTCGAAAATTTGAGCTTTTCCTTCGGAAGTTGATATTGCACTTTGTCTTCAGAAGAACTCCATTTCCTTCGAAAGTTCCACACTTAGGTTCGGAAGTCTTGTATAAGTTACACCAAAATAGTCTAAGTGTTTAATTTTGGTTGCACCAGTCTTTCTAGATCTAACATGGATCTTATCTCTTCCCTTCAACCTATGGGAATATCTCTTGAATTGAGATATCTCTCAAGAAAATTCATGAGTGAACTCCTAAATGAGTGGACGTTCTATCATGTCTCTATTAAAAGGACAGAAACCTGAACTCCCTCACCATGACTGAACTATATGGCATCCTTGATGGATACCGTGTAGAGATGGAAAACAAGAGAGGCCACCAGGTGAGCAGACCCTCAAGCCTTCCTGCTAGTAACGCTTTAATGGTTGCTTAAGGCTCAGGACCCCAACCTTAGTAGTACCTGACTTACTCCCAACAACCATCCTATTCTTTCAGGCCATACATCACATTCCCTAAGACTCCAAGGTCTCAACAGGCTTAGTCGAGTCCTTTCCGGAATAGTTGTGCCTTTGTCTTAGGAAATGGACATTCTAGTGATTTTTAGTTCTGCTTTGATGATCTAGAATGTTTCAGCCAAGATGATGTCGAGTACATGGACATTGTCCAACATATGGGTCTGTTAATTTACAGGGCAAATAAATTCTTCAAGGGAACTGGAAGGTAGTTTCCCCAAAATCCAAGAAACAATAAGTTTGGGTTTGATAAGACAAAGGCCAAATGTTATACTTGTAACCAACTTGGTCATTTTGACAGGGAATGCAAGGCTCCCAAATCAAATCCAGGAACCTCTCAAGCCTTCACACATCCCAGTACACCTAAAGCTTTCGGGAAGTCAACTGAAAAACATAAAGCTACTTGTAGCTCAAGAAGTTGACTGGAGCTTCATGGTACCGGATGTGACTCCTGCTCAAGCATTGATGGCTGGAACTGATGACAACAAGGTATATGAACACCTCTGTACTCCAACTTGCATTGATAAATTTAAATTGTATAAGGACTACAATATGAAAATTAAATTTGATATCGAGTCTTTAAATATCTTAAAATATAATTTTAAAAGGGCTGAATTTGACTATCAAAAGAGAACTGAAGAGTTAGAGAAAACTATGTCTTTGTTAAAACATGAACATACCAACTACAAGACTCAACTCAAAGATTTAATTTCCAAATTGACTGAGGCTCAAGCCCAGCTTGTCATAACTAAGGCTCAAGCCAAGAAGCATGCTATTTCTGAGCAAAACTTCCAAGCCATTCTTGCATCATCCTCTCACTCAAAACTTTGTTATCAAAACAAAGGTGGGTTGGGAACCAATGAAATTGCTCCACCACATTCTTACGAGTCTAATAAACAACCAAGGTGTGGGACTGAAGAGCAAGAGGTTTCATCTGTTGACTCACCTTCTCATGAGTCAAAGAGTATTGCAACTATGGAGACCATCACAAAGAAGAACCAGGTAAACCAACTCTCTCTCACTAGTGATGATCAACCCCTAACCACCAAGTCAGAAGAAACAAGGCTAAGACAGATAGAAAAACTGCTAAGAAAGTGACTGAGTCCAAGCTGAAAATTGACCTAAAACAAAAAGGTGTGTTCATTTTAGCTGTATTCCAAGTGGTTGGAAACTATGATCTAGGAAAAGTGTGTAGTACCAACACACCTGTACTATAGAAGGATTAGAAGTTAAAGGGAAAGACTACTGATGAAGACAAGAAAAACAAGAAACATCAGTCCTCAAATTCCCAAAAGGTTAACATTGCATGCATAATATATGGTTTGCAAAATCACATGGCTAAAGATTGTTACTACAATCCTGCAAGCACACATTATGCAAACAATGTTAAGAAAGAAGAAGTCAAGGAGGGTTTCATATTTGGACCTTACCACATGATTCAAGTGATGAAGAAGGGAAAGCTTGTTTGCGAAGCAAAGTTGCTTTCGGAAGAAACTCATTCTTCCAAAGGGAAAATAGCTTCGGAAGTTAAGGCTAAGAAAGTTCAAAAGAACAAGAAAGTTCCCTTGAAACCTTCCAAGAAGAAGTCTGCTTTGGAAGAAAAGGTGATGTCACCTTCCAAAGAAAATCCAAACGAACCTCTACATAAGCTACTCAGCTTGTGCATGCCCTCGTATCACCACTCATGCAGGAGGAAGTTGACACTAGAGCTCCTACTTCTCTTTAGGAGCAAACCACTCTCATCTCACCAATGATCAGTGATAAGGTTTCTCATGCTCAGCCTGATGAGCTCACAACCATAACAACCTTAAGCATTCACATAGTCTCAAACTCTAGTGAACTTTAAAGAAGAGCTACCATCTCCAACCTCTTGATCTAAACCAACCAATTCCCAATCTAGACATCTATAATAATGAAGGCTTTGGGATTTAGTGAGTACCATGAATCTTTCTTCTCCACCCCTACTCAAAAGAGATGAATACTCCTACATCTCCCATGTCTAGCCCACATCATCCACCTACTACTGAGGTGGATCTCCCTGAACTTGTTTAGGAGACCCATATAGAAGAGGCTCTTAATTTAGCAAGTAATTACAACATTAAGACATCAACCATGGAAACCCAGCCCATTGACACTTCAACTGAAGTTGTTAGTATGTAGGGGAAATCCAACAACCAAGAACAACATGCTGGTGATGAGGAAGAAGACTTAGGTCCTATTCTCCCATCCCCCAGTGATTATTCTAATGAAGATGAGAGGAACATGAGACTAAAGGTGTGAAACTGACCAAAACATGCACCTATTTAGTCTCCAAGGTTAGTCACTTGGAATCTCAAGTGACTATATTGCAACAAAGGGTCCATGATTAGTAACTTGAGATTTCTGATCTTAAGGAAAAACTAATTGGAAGACCCTTTAGAATGACTCAAATAGGAACACAAGAACATGTTTATATGATAAACTTAACCCCCAGCTCACCTATGCAAGATGGTGATGCTACCAAAAAGGGGGAGAAATTCCAAGCAATCACAGAACTTGGAAGTTTTTCTTGGAGTATGGACACTAAGGATTCACCATCCTCACTTGCAATTGTCTGTACTTAGCAACTTCCTCAAATCCACATTGATGCGGACTCACTCATATAGAGTTTGTTTAAGGAGGGTATACCAAGGGCTATGCTTACCCCACCCTTTGATGCAAAGAATGAAATATTAGCATGGAGGTATGATGCTGATAGAAGAGCCCTGATATTGCATAGATTTTAAGGGCTACAAGAGGTATTCAATTTTTATACCCTAAACTACTATGATAGTCTTCCTTTAGTCCATATGTCACTTGCTAACCTACGTCAAAACACGAAAGCTGACAGACTGGATGAGAGGATTCAAGACAAGATAGTTGAAGAGTTCAGACAAAGAAGAAGACAAAGGCTAACATGCAATGTCATTGGTCAACTGGATGTTCGAGGTGGATCCTAAAATTAGCTTCGAAGGGGAAACCTTGACTGAAGGCCCAAACCCTGTGAACCTTGTTCCAAGAACTACTTCAACATCCTCTACCCTCAGCGAGGCACCTGCTAGTGAAAGTGCTTCATAGCCTCTCTCTGGCTAGAGCTTAACTACTACATCAGGCAATGAAGGCCAAATCTCTCGCCACCCTGAGTCACCAAGGATTGTGAGTGACAAAAGGAAAAAGAAACTGACTTTTGAGGAGATTGAGGAAGAGGAGAGAGAGAGCGGAAGATGAAGTTAAGAGGAGAGAGTTCAAGTGGGTCCCTAGGTTTCATTGAAGCTGCTATCAGGGCTACCCCCATGCCAAACACTCAAGATGATGAGTTTAGGGTAGCTAGGGTAAACTACTTTAGGACTAGAATCTACAATGTGGATAAACTCATCTATCTTCCTTTAAAGGAACTTAATGAACTGGCAGACATAGAGTTGTTACAGGAGAGGAAGGAGGCATAGGGTGCAGAGTTTCTCCTCAACATCAAAGAAGGAAAATGGCAAAAAATGCTATACAAGCATGCCCCAACCCTTTTCCCTAGTTCAAGAAAGTCCTGAGACAGAGGCTGTGGCAACTGAACAACCTCAGGTAGACAAGGAAGTTGATAGACAAACTATGATCAACTACCTGAGTGCTACAAGCCTCTATCAGGCATCTGCACTTCTTTCCTTATCATATGAGTATGTTGAATTCGAGTATCTTAAGTAGCTGGAACAACAAGTTATCAAAGAATTAAAGGATGCTAATAGAAAGATGATGGAAAAAGCTAAAAAGTCAAGAGTTATCATCCAAAAAAGCCAAAAGAAGTCTGTTGATAGCCAAAGGATGATGAGCTTCTTGAAGTTGTATGGATTCTCCAAAAGGAGGCTTGATCCAATGTCTCTATCCATTATGGATGAGCACATTAGAGTGATCAAGTAGAAGATTAAAAAGGGAGAGCTTGTTGACTTGCATTCTCTACCAAGTCAAGTTCCTCCTAAAGTTGAGGTCAAGGTTGAACCCACTGAGACAACACAACCTCGACCTAGAGCTACATCACAACCAACTTTATCTTCTAATCCACGACATGATCCTACTCCCTCTCCTTTTGAACTTGTGAGGGAAGAGGACCTAATTGAGAGTGACAACTAAACAACGTAGTGCTAAAAACCAATCCTCTCAATTAAAAACTTCAAAGAGGAGGAAAAGGATGGCCATGAAAAATGTATCTAAGAAGAAAAAGTCAAAGGCATCCATCTACACACCTCAGAATGAGTCAGAGCATCTTGAGGAAGTGCAAGAAGAAGTTGCTCAATCAACTCCAACTCAATCACAACCTCTTACAACTGGAAGGCCCATCCAATCCTGGACCTTTGATGTAAATCCAGACATATGGTATGTCATAAGAGATCAAGGAGGTCAAGATGTCTATTTCCGGCAAAACATGCTTGATCTTTCTCTACATGATCTCTATGACATAAGAAGGTATTATGAGAGTATAAAGGATATTGACTAATCAATGAAGAAGGGAATGGTCTTGATCCTAATAACAACTTTCAATATCTGAATAACCTTCTCTATTCTGATAGCATCAGCCTAGGGGGTGTTTGTAAGGTTATATTAGAATGGCTGATACAACCAAAGCAACCAAAGAGCTTCCGGCATGCACTTATGTACAAGGTATAAGTTACTTCAGAAGTTTTACACTTTTTAAACAAATATTTAATAATCATGTTCCACTTGAAACACTCAATGTTTATATGCACATAAAATCTAAGCAAGAGGTTCTTATTTTAAAGAACAACCATAGAATCATCCATAGTTGCTTCATTCTTAATCACACAGAATTGATCAGGCATCCTTTTGTACAGAACATAGTCGTTCTTATTGAACTTGGTCACACACTCATATGATTTAGAAAAGCCCTTTGTGCACACATAATTAACCACGCAAGGTGCATTAGGTTTCACAAGACTGCAAGGCTCATGTAACATGAGTTCAGTAACAATCCTATGAAGAACATGCTCAGACGTAAGGTAAAAAACCTCAGTAGATATATATTTGTCAACCACAATAGGTTCTTTACCCTATGTGAAGCCTTCACCCACAACAGCGTGCGGTAATACAGTAGGCCTCTTTTTTGGAACTATATTGTATACAAATCTAAACATATAAAATTCAGATTGTAAACATAAAAATCTTATGGACAATATCACTTAAGAAATGAATAATAGCACGACTTATGCTCTAAGTACTTGCGGTAACTTCCCAAAGGGTTTACCTGACCTTAGGTACTTGATAAACACATCAATTTTTAATTTGAAAACTCTAGCTATAACATCTGGATGGTCTTGGCTTAAGTGAAGGAATGGCCAACATACATCTATTAATCTCTGGCCACTTAACATTGCATGTAAATGTATAACGTATTGAGGATTTCTGTGAACCCGACAAATGGCTAAAGCATCCTGGTAATGCTTGTACATATACCATGGGCCTAGTAAAAGACACTAGTAGAACAACTCGTTTACTGATATCATGAGCATTAGAATCACCATGAATAACAACATCATGTATGCCTTGAATTTACTCACTCATAAAGTCATATTGGGGGCGATAACATGTAGTCTACTCTGTTTTGTTTAATGAAAACGTAAGAATCGACCAATAATTGTTGAAAAAGTTGACCATCTATAAGCAAATGAGCATATGTATTTAACCGATCGTGAAGTAGATAGTTGTAATACATGTTTATTGTGAGCTACTTACATCCTTAGGGGAAATCAAAAACAGACAAAGCGTGGGGGACCACCCTTACCACCAAATAAGAAAAGCAAGGGAACTGCAACGACATATACCGTGAATGCAACTTGCTGACCTTTTTAGGCTCTTCTCCCCTTGCATGAATAACAATGTCAAAATTAGTGGCCCTAGGGTAATACTCATCTACAATAGCACCTATTGTACAAACAAATGGTACATCATAAGTCCACTCTCTACAAGTGTTGTAAAATGAATAGAAAAGTTTGGTTCATCTAAAAAGAGACAAAGATCACGAGCACTGAGGAAAAGTTTAACCAGGTTATTTGTTTCATCTAGAACGTGTACCAACTATTCAACAATTTGTTCATCTAGAGAAGACTCAGGTTGGCCACCAAACTAATGAAGTATATTTAAAACCTCATGGTCAGTATCATAGATGCATATCTGTAGAAAGCAAGGACGTTGACCAAGAAGCAGACAAAAAGAACTAATATGATAGCATATTTGTCCTCTTACCTTAAATACATAAGGTCTATGTCTTAAGTTTATAGAATTTGCAATGGCAGCTCCAAAATAAGTCATGGCGAACATTGAGTTGTATGCATGTATATTAGTCTTTAAGTCATCTCGTGTAAAAAGAACTTTAACGCTATTAAACGACGCAACCTGACATGACCACCCCTACAACAGTGGTTATATCTTATCCTCTCACTAAGAGGGAAAGCCTTAAGACATTCATCTTTACAAAAACAGGCACCGTAGAACTCACAGGCCTGATCACAGTCGCCAACGTCCAAATAGGCTGAGGTAAAAGTCGACACTAAAATTTAATGAAAAGGAATAGCCGAAGGAGATGACGCGTGACTAGAAGTACCACACTAATAAGAAGAGGAAGACCCTGTAGGCTACACACAAGAAGTACAATTTCATTTGTTATTATTAAGAAGAGCTATACGTTTAGATTATAACGACACCAACTGATTAGTACCCACCACCAGGCAACCTCTTCTTACACAAGTTAGGACGTATACTATCCATAACTAACCCATACTACAACGGCTTAAGAATACAACACACAAGATAAAGAACAAAAAGAACACAAGAACGATGCATACAAAACTATGGAAACCAACATATGAAAGCACCAAACTATGACAAAAAAATAGCAAGCTAAGGTTAGGTAAGCTGGACAAAGAAGCAAAGGCATTATATGCATATACTTTTACTTAATAAGGGCAACTCATAAGTTAATACATCTAAACACAAGCATAAAGCAATGCAAATAGTATAATGTGACCACACCGTATAACGTGAACAAGAACTGTAAAATAACGCACTAAAACTATCCAACAGAACCTGCACAAAACAAAGGAAAGTATTAAGTACACATGTATGCACATCACATCAGAAAAGAGGGTCAAATATAAAAGCAACGGATGAACAGGTATATCCATGTATATAAGGCATCCAATATTTGTGCTTATTAATATCAAACCCAAAGAAACCAAAGAATTTATCGGGTATTGATGAGGTCTCTTTGTGATGCAAACCAACAATAGTATACATGATATAAGTTTTTAGGAAGAACACAAATAACATGAAGATAACACCAAAACCAATTAATATTTAATCAGCTTCATTTGAATACAATATTTGACGTAAAACAAAAACCATAAATACAATATTTGACGTAAAACAAAAACCATAAATACAATATTTGACGTAAAACAAAAACCATAAAAAACAACACGAAGGAAAGAAACTTAATGTATTCTAGCTAAAATAATTAAGCATGTCTCACTAATATGATAACCATTCAAAAGCAGACAATAGTTAATTATTTACCTACTTTTAAATATTTTTCCTCATTTAAGAAGAACTATTTCGTTTTCACATTTATGTAAAATGAATTTCAGTATTTAGTCTAGTATAATATAAATATGGTTATTGTTATAAACTTATAATTTTATTCTTTTATATTATCGTGAAATATTTTTTGAAGGTTTTTACTTAACGTTTTGTCAGCTTACAAATATAGTTTTATGGTTATATATATCACTTGATTTCATGATATGCAAGCATTCTATCCGGCCTTGTTTCTTTTGTTCGTTGGTTTGATTCGAACTTCCTTGTGCTATTATTTTTTCTTTTGTTCGCATGTACAGTTGCATATCCTAAAACTCGAATAATAGCACATAAAAGGTTGGTGGTAAAGGGTTGTTGCCATCATTCCAACAATAGTATATGATGATAATGTTTGGTTCTTGATTTGAATATGATTATTTTATTATCCTCTGCTTCATAAACAAAGTTAAGCCTTATCATTAAATTGTGAATTTTTTAAGATCAAAGTTTGTTTTAATCTTTAAGGTTCTTGACAAAACCTCTTTTTTGTTCATGGCCTTTTGATCTCTATCTGCTACTGTAGGTGAACATCTGGGTGTTTTTTAGTTGCTCATTTCTCTACATGTGAGATTTTTAGTAATGGATTTAGTGTGTTTTTTAATATGTTATTGTTCTTTTGTAATTTGAGGTTTGGGATCTTTGAATTTGGTTTGAATCTTGCTAATACAAAATACATCACCATGAACATGTAATTGAAAGGAAGTGAGCATACCCTTTTCTTACAGACAAATAGAGAGGCACATATGAAGACGATCAATAACAAACATACTAAACTTGTTCATAAAAATGACATTCAATCATACAGTCACATGAAATTATACTCACTCGGAGAAAACGTTAGAGCAATAGATGCTCATTAATCAATATAGATATGGTTTTGACATAAATAGAAACAACAATCGATGTCCAATTAAAACAATGATTTAATAAAAGAGATTGATGAAATCACATGGATCTTGCATAAAGAACCTATGACTTGAAGTATAAAGCAAGATAGGAACGAGTTAAAAAAGCTATACGTTTAAATCTTCTTATTCCAGCAGCCTACCCTATGCTCTGCTTCCGAAGAGCCTAGACCGCTAATGCCGTTGAATGAACATCCTTTCGGACATGCTGTTGAAAGATGAATCCTCTGTGCGCATCAAATTCTTCTGCCTTTCAGGAAAGGAAGAAGCTGATGGTCGATCGAATGATTAGAAGCAAGCAACGAACCCGGAACCGATGGTTGTTCAAATGATCAGAAGCAAGCAATGAACCCATAACCACAACCAAGTGCAACGAATGAACCCGTGATGATACCATGTGTGAATCCATTATAAATAATACCCTTGAAGTCTCCGAACACAGTTATGAAAATGTGTGCATAGTGTCAAGCATGGTGTTGGACACATGAAAGTAAGGGATGCTTGGTAGGCGGAATGCTTGTGTGGTGGGAGATTGATAAGATAAGGATGATATGGATACGGACGAGAGGAAAATATCAATGGCCCATAAAAGACAAAAAAAGAAAAGAATTTAAGCATGTTGTTGGGGTTGTACGTACACATTGGATGATAGAAATTTACTATTAATACAATTAGAAATGTTATATTATAAATAGGAGACACAAATATTAAACATATACTACCTACTTACATTTAGTATTCCTTCTCTCTCACACAACATTTACAAATTCTCATGTTGGGTCTCACAATGGAAGCTCAACCGCATGGCAAGTCTAAAGGTGCATGTGCTTGTAAAACTAATAGAACTAACATAACTAACCTCTGACTTTCTATTACACAATTGACTTTTCATATTTGACTTCCTAAATTACCTTCTAATTGACGTTAAGATTAGACTTAATTACACCGATGGTCCCTATGGTATGTCCTGATTTCACTTGTGTTCCCTAACTCTTTAAAGTTACAAGGTTAGTCCAATACTTTGTATAAACATAACACTAACGATCCCTGGGTTGGATGGACATTAACTTTTTCAGTTAAGTGACGGTGGAATTACCAAAGTACAATTTAATTAAAAAAAGATTTAGTTATTATAGGTTGACCTCACCCCTACCCTTCCCCTTCCGCTCGGCCTTGCCCGCCATAACACCAACAACCCCTATAATCACCATTTCTTTGCTGTCGAGAAAGAGGGTTGCGTTGAAGGATGGTGTCTCGGGTTTGATATAGATGATGGAGATGGAGGGTCGGTGGAGGTGAAAGGTTGAAGAATGGCGTCTCAGATCTGCAAATGATGGAGGTGGAAGGTCGTCGGAAATGAAAGGTTTGATTGCAGCGATTGATCCCTGGAGTTTGAGAGATGTCAATATAGGTCAAAAAAGACGATAAGCGGGAGAGCCAGAGGGGTGTTAGTTTTTTTAGTGGTCCTATTGTATTTATTGATTATTGATTATTATTTATTATATAAAATGGTAGAGTCACTCAATATTCATGAAGGGTTTGTGTAAAGTATTGTACCAACCTTATAATTTCAAAGAATTAGAGACCAAAAGTGAAATCAGGGCTTACCATAAGGACCATCCGTGTAGTTAAGTCTTAAGATTAAGTGCAATATTTTCTTGTTTATTTCTCGACCTCAAATTAAGGATTACAAATGTGTTTTGGAATGAATGCCAATCGACTACTATTTTGCTCTAGAAGATTAAATATATTAGTTTACATCTAAAAGTTTTATAAGTTGTTTCAATTTTAATTTAAATTTTTTATTATTTTGGATTTAAGTTGAAATAGCAAATGAAACTTCATACTGAAATTGAAACAACTTATGAAACTTTTGAAGGTAAATTAATAAATTTATTTATTGAAGAAAAATAATTATTTTTGTCAAACCTTTAAAAGTAAAGCTAATTTAACTCTATTTATAATAAGTAAGCAAAAAAAACTCATGCTAAATAAAAGCCCACTACTTGCTAAGTTTTAGAACAACTCTAGCACACAAGTTTGCTTCCTTGAAACCAGTCAAGGAACAATTCCATAACTATTACTCGTGACCCCTATGCTAGACTCGTGACCTGTAAACAACCGATTACCCAACATGAAAATTGTGAAACTAAATATGGTTTTCTTATTTTCTTAAAGGAAATAGTAAATATTATTAAAAGGAATAAATAATGTAGTACAATAACCTCCTAACCAAGAGGCAAACAAGCCAAAGCTAGAACCTACCTAAGCTAACTCCTAAATTCTGAAAAGGATAATAAATAAACAAACCAAGACAAGATTCAAAATTAAATCTATATAATCCAATCTGGCAGTAGTCTAGGTCTTTCATGATTGATGACTACGATCTGTTCTGAATATACTTTTAATGAATGCAGTCTTGTTTTTAAATTAGTTCATTATATTCATTCATAATGGCATATAGGAACTAAAGTGAGATAACTTTGGTGAATTTTCTGTGTAGGATCTTATATGCCCAAGACGCATACAAGATTGATGTGGTTAGTACGTTATGATTCAAGTCAGGTCATACCTAATAACAGGCTATACAAACACCTACAAACATTTATTTATTGATAAGATCACACAATGAATGTTTGACACCTATTTAGAAAATTGGTTTTCTAAATATTGCTTTTGTGAATAGAACAATTATATGAATAACTTGTTCATGAGATATTTATTTGTTTCATTATTTAAGTTGGTTAAATAATGACATATAAAATGTGTTATGTTATAAAATTAAACTAGGCTTTAATTTTATAAATTTTAATGATGTGAAGAGTGTGATTTTAATAAAAATTCAAATGGGTGGAAAACCCATTTGAAAACAACACATTCGGCCGCCCATGGCCTTGGAAAACACCATTTTGTGTCTTGTTTCTTGCAAGACTAAAATGCTCTTAACACTCTTCCATCATTAGCCTTAACATCCCCTTCTCTCTCACACATGCAAGAGTCCTTCTCTTCTCCTTCTTCTCTCAAAAATTTTGATTTTCTTTGGTTGATTTGGTGGTTCTTGGCTGGAAAAATCGAGTTTGACAAGAGGAACAAGGCTTAGTGTAATACTACCTAGAAAGTGAGTGTTTGGAGGGCTTGTGGGTATCACGGTTTGAGGTCCTCTACTTTGAAGGCTTGCTACTTAAAGACATCATCATCCTCATCCATTTTCGACCCCTTTTGGCTGCTCAAAGGTAGTTTATGGCAGCCTCTTTAAGGCTGTCCATAATGTGTAGTTTGTGTTCACATAGCTAACATTATTCACATATAAAAGATCCTTTTGTTCTTGGGTTTGTTCATATCTTATAACATCAAAATAGAACCTGAAATTTCAGATTATAAACTATTTTATAACCTACTTTTCCGCTGCGTTTTTACAAAGTTTAAATGGTTAAACTATGTACCTTGTTCTAACAAACCCTAACATTCTGTTCATCGACTCTAGAAGAAATAGAAAGTGAATCACGTGACTTAATCATATTATTGGATAAAATGGATACTATTGAAGATTAATTGATTCGTCTAGAGAACTGACGATCATTTTAAACAAGATACCAACAATCTCAAAGAGAGATATAAGCATTACTTTTGCTTTGTGAACTGTGAGGAATGACAATGGCGAAATTGACAAATTTAGAATGGCTGATGCTGTAATTTTAATTTAGGATGTTTCCCTATATAATATGTAATGTTATTGTTTTCCAGGTTTATAGCTACTTGCTAGTAGATTCCTCTTACTTATTGTAAAGTACATCCGTTAAATTTTTTTTATTACTATAATTAACATATGCCGAATCAAATCAAATACCAGGAACAACACATTCTATGAACCTAACCAAACGGAACCTCTATTCTGGTGTTTTAAATATTAAGAGAAATTTGTATGCTTCACATCTTTGCTTTGTTTACGTTCAGAAACAATTATTATTAAACTTGAAATGCAACATTTAACACATATGTATTTGGTGGTTCATGGTTTGGTTTCTCGTCTCCACTTGTTGAGTTCAGTTTCTACGGTTCGCCTTACTGCATCGGTTGTATTTTGAGCATTGGTAATTTCTTCTTGTATTTCATTGTTTTCTTGCATTCCTTTCTCCAGCTTGTCAAGGATTCCCCTTTCTTTCTGTTTGATTGTTTCAAGCTGAGCCTTAATAGTTGCCACTTTTGTATCAGCTGCACTTGTTGCTTCTTCAGCCTTTCGACTCAAGGCTTCAAAATCTTGTGTTGTCAATGTGATGATGTTTGAATCTGTGATCATAGAATCTTCTTTCCTTTTAGAGGACTGTTTACGGATTTGATCATCAGCAAGCTCTTTTGCTGCTTTTGCTTCTTCAACCTGTTTTTGTGCAATCTCTAGCTTCGCCTCTGACTCCTTGATCACCAGCTCCGAACGTTGAGCTTCCCTCCAAAGCGTTTCTACTTGCCTCTTCATTTCTTCTTCTTGGTGTGTTGCCTTTTCAGCCTCAGACCGCATTTCATCTATCTTGGATTCTAGTTCGTTTACACGATTTGTTGCTATTGTTTCCTTTGTTATAGCATCTTGGACTTGCATTTTGATTTGTTCTAGCTCAGCTCTTAAGCGCTCACCTTTTAAGTCCTCTTCCTTGGACACAGAAATGTCCTTTCTCACATCCTCAAGTTCCTCTTTTAACGACTCCACCATATCTCTAAGGGACCTCTCTTCCTCCTTCATTTCTTCAAGTGTCCTTTTAGCCTCATGGACCTCTGAATTTGCATTCCTTAACAGCTCCATATCCACCGCACGCACCTCTTTTAACTGGTCTCGTAATACGTCAACTGCTTCGCTTGTTTCTTCTAGCCTTTTTTCAAAATTTCCATCAGGATCTTTTTTGGTTAGAAACTCGCTCGTTTTTAAATCAATATCTTCCTTTGCCTTCTTCTTGGAGTCTATGAGGGCCTCTTTTTCTTCCATAAGCTTGTCATGATCTTCCTTGGCTTTTGCAGAAGCAAGTTTGACGCGCTCAAGAGTTTGATTCATGGCTTCGACGTCCTTGAAGAGCTCGCTTATTTTCTTGCGGTTGAGTCTTGCAGCATGTTGTGCTTCTGCAGCCTGTTGAAAAGAAGCCTGCTTTGCTTCCAATGCAATGTTAAAATCCTGTTTAAGGTTACTAAGTTGTTGCTTGGTTGAAATAAGTTGGATAGCAGCTGCTTTGTACTGGTTTCTTTCGTTGTCAAGAGCTTCTTGCCAAGGTTGTTGATTTTTAGTGGACTTTTGTTCTTCCAGTTGTTGAACTCGAGCCTTAGCAGCCTCTGTTGCCTCAATTGATGATTGTTTTGATTCGCTTGCTGCCTCTAGCTTGTGGGTTAGATCCTGTAATGTCGTATTGGCCTTTTTCAGTTGTTCAAGTGCTTGCCCTTTAGTAGATTCTGTAGCTTTCACAAGTTCTTTGTACTTGTCAATCTGCTTGAGGATCCAGTGAAGTTGTGTTTCCCTCCCCAATACACTCTTTCAAATATTTAGAGTATAAGATGCATGTAGATATATATAGATATATAGGTAATTTAATTAATGTGCATACCTCCTCCATAGTTCTGGATTTCTTGAGGATAGGTCTGCCAGCTTTAGGGGATGCTTCAACGAATAAATTAACAGCGGCCTTAACAGATTCAAAAGGAGCCTTGGTATCAATTTCCCCAACTGCTGGTGTACTTGGAGAAGCTGGCTCTTTTGATGCTCTTGCTCGTGGAGAAGCAGCCACATCTTTGTGGTTTCTTGCTTGAAAACCAATCATCGTTAACTAGAATCCGCCTTCATCATCCATGTTCATAACATAAGGAAAAATCTTGTACCAAAAAAAAGAATATACATA
>BJCM01273775.1:0-22348 GCA_018326385.1 Flaveria bidentis | reverse complement strand
CACTTGTCAATCCAAGCAAATCAAGACAAGCTGACAGACTGGCTCAAAGAATCCAAGACAGGATCACTATAGAGTTCAGCTTCAGAAGGAGACTTAGGCAATCAGGCAATGCCATCGGTCAACTGGATGTTGAGGCAGACCCTAAGATTAGTTTCATAGGGGAAACCTTGACTGAAGGCCCAGTGGTAGAACTTGAGAGCCCTGTCTCATCATTATCAACTGCTACAGAGATCCATATCCCTTTTGAGACACCTGTTGGTGAAGGTGCTTCTCAACCTCTCTTTGGCCAAAGCTTGGATGCTACACCAAGCAATGAAGGTCAAACCTCTCTCCACCCTGAGTCACAAAGGTCTGTGAGTGACAAAGGGAAAAGAAAGATGACATTTGAGGATATTGAGGAGAGAGAGAGAGAGAGGAAAAGGAAGCTGAGGGGAGAAAGTTCCTCTTCTGAGTTTGCTAGACTTATAGAGTCTACCATCAAGGCTGCCCCCAGACCAGATACTCAAAATGATGAGTTAAGGGCAATTAGGATAAACTATCTGCAAACTAGGAACTATGACATTGATAGTGTCATTTCTTACCCCTTGGATGAACTGAATGAACTGGTGGACATGGAGAGATTCAAAGGAGAAGAAAGAGGCAGAAGATGCTGAACTTCTGGTTCAAATGAAAGAAGAAAGAAAAGACTATATAAGCATATGCTTACTCTCTCCCTAGTTCAAGAAATTCCTACACTTGAGGATATGGCTCCACAAGAACCTCAGGTAGACAAAGAAGAAGACAAGATCAAGATGATCAACTACCTGAGTGCCACATGTCTCTATCAGGCAGAAGCACTTCTTCCCTTACCCTATGAATATATTGAGTTTGAGTATCTCAAACAACTTGAACAAGAATTAGTCAAGGGAAGAAAGACAACTAAAAGGAAGTTAAGGGAAGAAGCTACTAAGTCAAGGGCCATCATCCAAAAGAGCATGAAGAAGTCTGCAGACAGGTAGAGGATGATGAGCTTTTTGAAGCTGTATGGATTCTCTGGAAGAAGACTTGGCCCTATCTCTCTATCCACCATGGATGAACATATCAGGGTAATCAAGCAGAAGATCAAGAGTGGAGAGCTGATAGACCTACACTCCCCTCCAAGTCCAGCTCCACCTAAAGTGGAGGTTAAGGTTGAACAACCAGAGACAACACAACCCGCACCTCCTACTGAATCTCATCAAGCTTCATCTTCTGATCCACAGTAGGGTTCTGTCCCCTCTTAATCTGACCCTATGAGAGAGGAAAACCCAACTGAGAAAGACAAACAAGACATATCAGGTGTTGCAGGCCAGTCTTCTCAGTTAAAAGATTCAAAGAGAGAGAAAAGGATGGCTTTCAAACCAAAGTCAAAGAAATGAAAGTTTCATCCTTCTCTGAACCCAGGATGTGTCAGAACATCCTGAGAGTGTGAAACCAGAGGATGCTCTGTGAATCAAGCAGCTCCTCTAGCATCAGAAAGACCCATCTTGTCCTGGACATACACCAAAAATCTGGAAAGATGGCATGTCATTAGAGATCATGGCATTGAGAATGTCTACACATGGCAAGACATGTTCAACTTGCCTTTGCATGATCTCTTTGACATGAGAAGACACTTTGAGAGTCTGAAGGATCCTGATCATCTCATGAAGAAGGGTTTGGTTATCATCCTGATAAAGACTGTCAATATCTGAAGTTTTCTAAGTGTTTTGGTAGCATCAGCCTAGGGGGAGTTTGTAGGAGATTATATGTTAAGGCTAATGCAACTCAAACACCTCAAGTTTCTTCTGCATGCATGCACAAGCATACTGAAGTAGAATGCTTCGGATGTTTCACACCAACTCAGAAATATTCTAAGTGTGAAATCTTCCGAAGCCAAGACCAATATCTTCCGAAGCCAAAGATGAATTCTTCCGAAGCTTCAGAGATAAAGGCTTCTGAATCCAACACTAGAAGACAGATTTCTTCTAAAGACTTTTAACAACATGCTTTATCTGATGTACCTTTCCTTAAAGCTGGACCCCTTTCCGCCGCAACTCTGAAAAGTCAATAACTTGCATGAGTTGGTGAAAAGGTCCATGTTTTTGGTAACTGTACATTGAGGTTTTGAGTCTGTAACTTTATACTTTATGTACTTTATCCTTTTTTAATATATTAGTATGTGAGCTATGGCATGTCATAGTCACAAAGTCAAAAGGCAATCTGCCTTTTGACTCTACGATTGATTTTGTTGTGTGTCTAGTCAATTGTATCGTGCTGGCTTTCATAATATGGCCAGTTGTAGGATGTAGTATAAGTATTTTAGGTTCTTGTAATGTTTAGAATATGCTTTATAACACTTGTAATATGTGAAGTCGCTGGATCGGTAGACATCCGAGCGTGTTCTTGACGGAAGGAAACAAAACCAAAACCACGAGACAAACAATAACACGAACTATAGTAAAATGGTTTCATTGATAAAACTTAATGATTACAAGCTCGTTACAACATAAGAATCACGACTCTTGGCAAGGGGAGATCGAGCATGATCTCCCCTCTCATCCGACAGCACCTAGGCCCGGGGCACACTTCTTAACCTCTCTACACAATGAAACTGGTATATATAGGCCTCAACCCATATTAGATGCGACTGGGCCCATTCGTGCGATTGGGCCATGTGTATGGTTCAATCGTATGACTGGCCCAATTGCATCTCTCTGTCGCACAAATGGCCCATTAGCATGGCTCAATCGTACGACTGAGTCTCATTCGCATATGCTCCTACGAATGACCCAGTTTCATGTGTTTACAACATATCAGGTGTATTACACTAAGCCTAGACTATTCGAAAAGCGACGAACACGCTATATATGACAATATATGCTCCAACAAATTCCCCCTTGTACATTGCTTGCGAATAGTAGATAACACCTCTTACAATGTTTAGTCAATCTTTGCTCTGGTTTCCAATAGAATCAAACGGAAAACCATATTAGCCAACATTGCCGATCCGTCAGGTTGCTACAACATCCCTAAAAATGAATTTAGGCACAATAGCTTTTGTTTACTTTGTAGACCACTATCATAGCATCAAGATTCCCCATATGACTGATTTTTCCAGATAATGACATGAACAGATTTCCAATGCTTCAATCTTCACACATGCTAACCTGATTAACATTAACAATTGTAGAAATTCCCCTTCACATTCATTATATCCCAATATATAAACATTGTGCTCTCCTGGAGTCTTCATACCGTGTATTGGGCAAAAGGTAGAAGGTTCCAATCCACAGCTAACAATCTCAAACAAATCAGCATGCACGCAGATTCATCATCAGAAACTTGCTCACATCATCACTTTTTGATTGCATCTTCAATTTCTCTATACATGGATTCCCCTTAACAGTGAGAGACCTCTCTGTGCGGATAAGTATAACTTGATTGGCCCATAAATAGTCAGATGCTCCTGACTACCCCACAAAATCAGTATCGACTGCTGACATCTTCTCTTCTCTCTTTTGTGTTCTCCACATTAACCTATTCTAGAAGTCCAACGAATAATGGGGTATCCATCGAACTTTTTGACAAAAGAACCTCAGGGTGAATGTTCTTTGCTCATCCTTAAATCTGTGCAAGAGGCGGTTCTAGACTTTTTTTTTGGTTTGGAACACCGTTCATCCGTATGACATGGAGGACAAATATCACATTCATGTGAATGGATGATATGAATGATATATTCATTAGACTGGTCATAAGACTGGTCCAGTAGCTTGACTGGATATAAGACTGGTCCAGTAGCATGACTGGTCATAAGACTGGTCTAGTAGCATGACTGGTCATAAGACTGGTCCAGTAGCATGACTGGTCCATTAGCATGGTCCAGTCATATGAATGGTCCATTAGCATGGTCCAGTCGTACAAATGGTCCATTAGCATGGTCCAGTCGTACGAATGGTCCATTAGCATGGTCCAGTCGCACGATTGGTCCATTAGCATGGTATAGTAGCACGAATGGTCCATTAGCATGTCTAATCGCACGAATGGTCCAGTCGCATGAATGGGTCTGCACGTAGATTTTCAGATCTCCAGCTGCCAAGGCTGCCAAAAACCCTAATCTTATGAATTTTACATGAACCGAACCAAAATAGACATCATAAGATTCGCAAGGGTGGTAGGAACGTGGTTCCGAGTTCGTTTTTAACCAAGAAACAACACAAGTAACAAGATCTAAGCAAAACATTAAGAACACGAAGTTGGTTTAACATCAAGAATCTAAAATAGATCCTGAAATCAAGAGCTCGGGTTGCTAGAATGATTGTTAGATCATTCCAGCAATAACCGGCTCTGATACCAATTGTGAAGTCGCTGGATCGGTAGACACCCGAGCGTGTTCTTGACAGAAGGAAACAAAACCAAAACCACGAGAAAAAGAATAAAACGAACTATAATAAAATGGTTTCATTGATAAAACCTAATGATTACAAGCTCGTTACAACATAAGAATCTTGACTCTTGGCAAGGTGATATCGAGCATGATCTCCCCTCTCATCCGGCAGCACCTAGGCCCCGGGCACACTCCTTAACCTCTCTACACAATGAAACTGGTATATATAGGCCTCAACCCATATTAGATACGACTGGGCCCATTCGTGCGATTGGGCCATGTGTATGGTTCAATCGTACGACTGGCCCAACCGCATCTCTCAGTCGCACGACTGGCCCATTAGCATGGCTCAATCGTATGACCGAGTCTCATTCGCATATGCTCCTGCGAATGACCCAGTTTCATGTGTTTACAACATATCAGGTGCATTACATTAAGCCTAGACTATTCGACAAACGACGGACACACTATATATGACTATATATGCGAAAGCAATATACTGCACCCTTGAAAACCATCTCCTTGTGTATCTTGTTCTCTTGTTCTCTTGTTCTGTCTCATATTTACTTGTGTTCTTAGTGTCATCTATTGTGGTTAATCCAGTTTCACTATTATATTAGTTAAGTGTTCTCTTCTCATTGTGTTGTTATGTTGTAAGTGACTAACCCTTCAATGGTCTTGCAGTTCCCCTTAACTATGATGAAAAAACCATCAGTGATTTTTATCATTATGTTAAAGATGTCGGGTTTCGTCTGTCCTAATTTAAGAACATTACATGTTCCCGTCCACTGTGAGCCTAGTTCATAGTTAAGAATATGATGGACATATCTAGGGACCATGTATTATTTTAAGGAATCTAAGTCGGTAAATAAGTTTGTGCATACAAATTGTGAGTACTTGGACTTGATCTTCTAGACCATCCCATAGACTATATAGGATAGGTCTTTTGTAACTTGGTCCCATCCTTTATGTTTTTTTGATAATGAATGGATTACAACATGGAAGAGGTATTTGCATTTAAATGTGACATTACTCTTTTTGAAGGTTCTCATGGAGTAGTCCCCTTCATAGCCTATCAGCTGGAATAATCCGTTAACTACCTCTTCGTAGAAAGGCAGTTCACCTTCTTTATCATCCAGCCTCAAATGCTGATTGATGGTGGTTGGAATGATGAACACTGTCTTCCCATGCATTGATATAGATAGTGCCTTCTCACCATCTAAGATAACCTTTTGGCAGGTCCTCAAGAATTCAAGTAGTTAATATTAATAAATTTGAAGATCTATGGTGAGTACAGTGAGGTAGGATGAGTGGGCAAGATAGTTGCATATTACTGAAAATCAGGGTCTTTATCGGATGACAATATAGGAACCTAGTTGTGTTGCCTGTGTAGGTGCATGAAAAAGGGTGGCTAGTTTTGGGGTTCAGGGTTGGCCATTTACTGAAGCTTTTGTGCGAGAGATGTGAAGTACAAAAAATGTTTGTGGGTGATTTAGGGCTAGAAGTCTGCACATGAAGAGAAAGATGTGAGAAGGAGACCCGCTGGAAAAGGTATTTATATGTTTGGATTTGAGAAAACGTTATTGCAAAAGATAAATTATGAAATCCGGATGTCGGTACCACCATTGAAAAAGTGTCCAAGAAGGTCGTTATCTTAGAAGTAGAAAACCTTCCGAAAGTAATTTGTCTTCGAAAGTTTTGAGAAAACTTCAATGCAAATTTGACTTCAGAAGGTGTTCCTTAGTTTGAGAAGAATTGATTTGGAGGAAATGTACAGAGAGTAATTTTGATTCCAAGACATATTTGGTTTTAGAAGATACTAAACCTTAGAAGTTTTATTCAAAGAGTAAATAAAACTTCCAAGACTTAATTGCTTTCAGAAGAAAAATATCGTTCAAAACATATAAGTACTTAGAAGTATATTTAAGCTTCGAAAGATCTATAAGAATTTCTTTTGAAGTTAAATTCCTTGGTGAATAGTTATTAGTTTGAAGACATAAGTTTTTTACGAAGTCAATTTAATGTCTTCCAAGAGAAAATTTGTCTTTCATTCTTAAAACTCTATGGAATATCTATCAGAAAAGTGTTCTTCAAAGGTAAATAGAGCTCATATAAGTGATAATTTAGACAATTTTAAAGACACACATGTTTGATAAATATTTTGAAATTAATTTTAAGAAAATTTACTCAAAATTAATCATCCCAATAACTAATACAAGATACTTAAATATCTGTTTATCAAATGCTTTTTAGAACACATTAACATATTGTCATTTGTGTTAACTTTGACTAGTTTAATCCATCCATTTTCAAAAGGTATCCCTTATCAAATGATACCTAATGTTGATGTGCTTTGTCTTTGAGTGTTGTACTAGATTCTTTGTGATTGAGATAATAATGTTGTTGTCTACGTTGATAGAAGTCTAGAATATGATTCTAAATCCAAAGCACTTGAGCATAGAAGCTAGCAACAACAATATTTTCAGCTTCAATAGTTGATGTAGATACACAATATTGTATTTTGTATTTCCATAAGGCTATCTTTTCATCAAGGAATTGACATACCCTAGATATAGACTTTGCAATCATGTTGCAACCACCATAGTCACTATCTGTATATGCATACAAATTTAAGTCATAATTCTTTTGATACCAAAGTCCTAGCTTAGGAGCTCATTTGAGATATCTAAGAATCCTCTTGACAACAACTAGGTGTGACATCTTGGGATTGGCTAGATATCTTGCACATATACATGTGATAAACATGATATCATGCCTGCTGAATGTTAGGTACATAAGAGACCCAATCATGGCCATGTAAAGATGTTTATCAACACACTCCCCCTTAATCAGGTCCTAGGGGGTGGTTTCTTGCTACGGAAGTCTTAGCAACTTTACACTCAGTCAGATGAAATCTGGTTAGTATATCTTGCATATACTTTGACTAGTTTATGAAGATGCCATTGTCAACCTGCTTCACTTGAATTTATAGAAAGAAATTGAGTTCCCTTATGGCACTCATTTCAAATCTATTTTTTATGAGCTTCTCAAACTCTCTTACATAAAATTGAATCAACATCAAGTCATTCCCTGTTCTTTTGATGAAGAGTGTTTTGTTAGTAGTACCTCTCTTGTAGCCATGTTGGACAAGGTATTGTGATAGGGTCTCATACCACTTTCTTGGAGCTTGATGCAACCCATAAAGAGCTTTGTCAAGACTGCAGACATAATTAGGATAATCTAGTTCGGCAAAGCCAGGTGGTTTCTTGATATACACTTCTTCATTTATCACTCCATATAAAAATGCAAACTTGTCAAGTTGATAGACCTTGAAATCCTTGGATGCAACAAAAGCAAGGAATATCCTTACAACTTTAAGTCTTGCTACAAAAGCAAAGACATTTGTGTAGTCAATCCATTCTTCTTGAGTGTACCCTTAAACTACTAGTCTAGCCTTGTTCTTGATGACAAGTTCTCTATCATCCTTCTGGTTCCTAAAACCCACTTGGTACCAATTGGCATCATCTCATGAGAAAGAGAACATAGGTTCCAAACACCTTGTCTTTTGAATTGAAATAGTTCCCCTGACATTGCTTCAATCCAGCTTCCATCTTTCAATGCCTCATCAACTTTCTATGGCTCAATCTAGGACAAGAAGAAAGAGTGCGAACAAAGATTTCTATCATGGGTTTGTCCTCTTGTTCTCACCCTAGTATCAACATCTCCAATGATGTTTGTTATAGGATGTGACTTGTGGATTCTCAACTGAGGAATTATAACAAGTTGATTCTACAAATCTAAATTAGAGTAATTTAGACCTGGTGATTGAGTATCACCTACCACAACACATTTATTAAGAGTGACTTGATCTAGAGAGTATGTGACATCATTGATGTTATCTTTAGTAGAGTGGTTATCAACATCATGGTATTATTGATCATTATCACCATCTCTATCTTTTCCTACATTAAAAATCCTTTCATTTGAGTTTTGTGTCTTATTGCTGGAATTAGTAGGCACCTCAGATTTTGTAGCTGAAGAGTTTTTCATGGTTGTGCTGATCACATGCAATGCTTGTTACCACTGGAGCTGAAGGGATTCTATCATTTGGTGTTCTCAACTTAAGTCTTGAATTAGGATCTCCTACATATGTATTACCTATGGTTCCTTAATCATCTACACAAGATTTGTTAAAATAGTTGGTGACTAAATCAAGATCAAATAGCCAAACAGTTGGTGACTCCTCAACTACTGTGGTTCTGAGATTGTATACTCTATAAGTCTTAGGTTAGGAAGAATATCCAATGAAGTTTCCATCATCTACTTTCTCAGCAAATTTGGCTATGTGATCTTTGTATTCAAGATGGTGCATGGACAACCAAATGACCTGGGAAAACCAATGAAAGGTCTCCTTTTGTGCCATAGTTCATAAGGTGTCTTACCATGAGTTTTGACTACTAAAAATCTATTATACACATAGCAGGCAGTGTTGACTGCCTCTGATCATAATATGATGGGTAGTTTAGAGTTAGAGAGCATGGTTCTTGTAGCCTCACAAAATGTATCAAGGATTTTTCTCTTGAATCTAGTTCCTTGATATGATCTTAACCTTATAATCAAATTGATTCTTAATTTTATAAATGAAAGACTTAAAGATCGCAAGGGTCTCATCCTTACTTCTAAGAAAGAAGACCCAAATGTATCTTGTGAAATCATATGTGATCACAAGAAAGTATGAAGTTCTTCATAAACTCATTAAACTTGTGGGGAAAAAGAGATCCATGTGTAATAAGTGAAAGGGAGTAGTGACAGAGTTTTGTTCCTTTGGCTTGTGTGACATTTTGTGTTGCTTTCCTTTCAGACATGCAACACAATGGTCATCACTTGTAAAATCTTTCTTTGGCATTTAAGTTACCAAATCATCTTTATCTAATTTGTTCATGTTATTAAAGTTTATGTGTCATATTCTTTTATGCCAAAGGAAAAACTCATTACTATTGGCTTTAGATAGAAAGCAAGAAACTTCTCCTGAAGGTGAGGTTTCTTGTCAATTCATCTTCTACATGTTTCATTTTCTGGGGGCTCTAAGTAGGATATGCTCTTGAGGAATGATCACCCCAGGCTTGAGAAGAATGCACTCATGCTCAATGAAGAGCATGTTGTGTTTAAGGTCATAAAATTGAGAAACACTCAAAAGATTATACTCAAGCGCTTTAACAAATTAACTTTACCTTTTCAATGCTGAGCTTAGCATTTGTGACCTTGCCCCTACCAATGATTTAACCACCTGACTCTCTTCTAAAAGCAACTGGCCCTCCATTAATTTTCTCAAAATATTGAAACAAAGAGCCATTGCCTGTCATGTGCCTTGAACAACCACAACCACTATTAATGATCTATACATTTCTCTTAGACTATAGCTATTCCTGCACATAATAAAGACATTGTTAATTACATTCCTAACCCTTGCCAGTCTTAGGCTCATCAATATAAACTGAAGATAGTTCAACTGTCATTAATCCTATATGCAAGCTTAAAGGATCCTTGACTATTGTTAATGAAGAAACTTCAGTCACATGGACTTCATTTATCTTCCACACCATCTTTGGAAGATTACACTTTGCTTTCAAAACTTTAGAAGTTTCATGACTTCTAAAGTTTTGGAGACTAAACCTTTGGAAGCTTTTGTATTCACTGAATCAGACTTCAGTGCTTTAAAAGCATTCCTTTCTTCTGACCAATCCTGCTTCCAAAGACAGTTTTCCATCTATCTTCTTTTTGTTCATCTTGGAGCTTCCAAAGGGAAGTGATTTTCCTTCCAAAGCTATCTTCATCTTCTTCTTAGAAGTCTTCTTGTTATTCATGCGGATGGTACTTTTAGGATTGTAGGTGCAATCCTTAGCATCATGAGTTGTACCATCATACATGATGCATTAATGGGCTTCCTTCAAGTGTATTGTCTTGAGGAAAAGGGTTGGTGTTGATCACTTTCCAGCTCTTTCTTCATCTTCTTAGATTATGTAGCATGCTTCTAAGGGTGAAGCTTAAATTTGGAGTTGGATAGTTCAACCTATGTAGCAGTGGTGCACATCTATTCAACTTTCTTCTCTTCATAAGGATGGCTTAGACTTGAATTGGGACCCCCGGTACTAAAGTCCATAGTTAAGTATTTAGTCTTACTCACCTTAAACCCAACAAAGATAAATACTTGTCTTTTCTGGGGTTGAAGGTGGGTTTGATCTCCTGCACCTTGTTTGATCTTCCCTATGTAGATATGATTAAGATTTTTCTTGCATATTTAGCCATTCCTAGTCTCTTCTTTTCTCTAGGGATATAGTGAGCCTTCTTAGATTGAACATATTCACTCACTTGTGGTCCATCCTTCACTATATCATCTTCATCTTGCTCTTGGATGGGATCAATGAGAGGCAACTCATATTCATAGGTTCCACACCTTGGAGATCTAATAGATCGTAATGTGTGTGGAGAAGCTATTTCACTTGAACCCAGTCCCTACTTATTTTGATAATGAATATTTGTATGTAAGGATAAAGATATGATGTTCTTGAATGTTTGCTTTTCAAGAACATACTTTTCTGCCCTGGCTTTGCTGATCATAAGCTTCACCTGATATTCACTTAACTTGGTAACAAGATCTTTGATATGAGTCCTGTAATGTGTTTGCTCATTTTAAGGGAAGAACTGGTTTTCTTTAGGTCTTTTAATCTAAGTTTATAGTCATTTTCTTTCCTTTAAAAATCAGCTTTTAAAATATTTAAAGACTTAAAATCAAATCTTACTTCCAAGTTATAGAACAATGTTTACTTTAGCAATTAATTCAGGTGTATAGAGATGTTCCAATACTTTGGTTTCATCATGCTCTTCCATCAAGGCATGGTTTGAAGAGACATCTTCAACCTAGAAGCTTAAGTCAAAGCCTCCTTCTTCAACAACAATTGCAACTTGTTGTTTTCATTGGTTGGGCTTCTCAGTCTTTGGAGATTCTTCAGTGTAGTTTGATTTTGGTTGTTTATGGCCACCATTTTCTTTGGTGCCTTACACTCCCTAGCAAAGGGTCCCATTTGGTTACAGTCATAACACTTCATTTTACTTTTATCCAACCCAAACTTTCCACTTGATACATTGCTAGAAAACTTTCTCCTAGTTCTCTTGTAGAAATTTTTTTCCCTATGAGTGAGAATAGCCATCTGTTGGACTATCTCCATATACTATAGGTCATTTGGATGGATACAATCCAGGACTTCAAGAGTGAAAATAAAGTTGACACAACTTTCATCTGAACACACAAAGGCTTGAGATGAGCTTGTCTTTTGAAATGGGTTTCCATGGATGTAGCTTTCTCTTGGTGTATTCGGGAAGATGATGAAAGGACCCTTTTATGTGTTGTTAGGGTAGTAGATGAGATGATGCTATAGTTATCTTCTATCCATTTCAACCACAAGAAGGGATGAACTCTTGTAGGTGCTGGATGAGCTGTTCGATAATTTTGCATGTTCATCTCCATTTGGTAACCGCTCAGGATACCATACAGCTCAGTGAGAGTGGGTGTGAAGATGTTTTATTTTCTCTTAATTTCCACATATTAGTGTTTCCATTCTTTGGGAGGAGAGAATATGAACTTTCTCACAATGTCCTTATTCTCAAGTTTTACTTTAGTATCCACTAGAGTATCTACAATATCAACATACCTGAAGTATTGTTGAGTCATATTTTCACCTATCTTGAAAGTGAAGTTCTTAAACTGTTTCTTCATGATATCCTTCTTGTTTTCCTTAGCTTCCTCAAACCCTTTATACATTAGCTTCAGTGCATCCCAAAGCTTTTTTAACAGTCTTGCACTTCTTGAAGCCTCTATAGATAGAGTTGGGTATAGCAATTTGAAGAGCGATCATGGCTTTTTGATCTATATCAATCTTCTTCCAATCTTCCTCAGATAGTTAGTGACTTCCTTTGATATCATCCTACCACCCGTAATTGTTGAAGTGGTGCTTACAATGTGAGGTCCTAAGACAATCGATTTCCACATCTTGTTGCCTTGAGACTTGATGAGACCTTCCATCATTTGGCACCAAATATCAAAGTCATGAGGAGTGATCAGTGGATATTTGGTTATGGTGCCAGTCTCCATGTCAGACTTAGTGAGAGCTACCATTTGAGCAAGTAAGTGTTTTGGACCTGCCCGCCAGAACAAGCGTAAACTACAATCAAACCCCGCCTATCCCTGCCATAACAACTTTCATGTGCCACCCACCTATGGTTCTTATCCTGGTCTTTGGTACTCGCATGTTGTCCTGAACTAGTGGTTGGACTGGACCCCTCATTTTGTCCATATCCTACTCAGCCCTGTTTGACACACCATGGTTGCCTCATTAACAGCCAACCTGACCTAACTTTACTGGCCTATTGCCCTTACAATAGGCCCATAAGGCTATGGCTACTAGTGACACATGAAACAACACAGTTGCACGAGTTTTTCTCAGTCATGACAAGGGAAACACCCGATAATTGGATCATGGTAACTAGTGTGTCCTCGCACTTGTTGGAAATTATAATAACCTTTATCCTTTTATGAATTTTCAACTAGGTCTCTTATGTCGTTTCATATAATTTGATAATGCGTTATTATCATTTTTTCCTTTTATTTATATAAATGCATGGTGCTTTTTTTACATTACCCCTGAACTTTTATTTTAGATCTACTACCGCCTAAAATTATATATATCAAGAATTGTTTAGTTTTTTGGTAGTTTTGGGATGATTATAGGAGTTTTAGGAGATAACTTGTTGAGTGCTAACGTGTTCATAAGGTTGCAAACGAACCAAACAAACACGAACAAGGCTTTGTTCGTTTTCTTTCGTTAAAAACTTAACTTGTTCATTAACTGTTCACGAACGCTAACCAAATGAGATATTTTGTTCATGTTTGTTCATTAAGAAAATGAACATGTCAAGAACTCTTCACAAACACTTACCGAACACAAATAAACACAAAGAAAAACAAACGAACACAAACAACTGTTTACAAACATGATGAATACAAAGAAGTTCATGAACACAAACGAATACAAATGATTATAGATTTATTTTAGAATAAAATTTATATTTTTTATTATAAGCATTATACAAAATAAATAAAAAAATAAATAAGTACTTAACATTAATATCACTTGATATAATAGTCATAAAATATCTGACACAAAAATTAAGAATATAAACGAACACACTAACGAACATAAACAAACACATTATCAATGTTCACGAACGGACATTAACGAATATAAACGAAAATATTATCAAACGTTCACAAACATAAATGAACGAATGCAGCTTGTGTTTATGTTCGTTCGTGTAACTAAGCGAACAAATAATTTGGTTAACATGTATGAGATGAGTGTAATTAATAAGCAATTTCTTTCAAATATTATAAAAACATCACTTCTCAGAAAGAAAATAATTGTTAGTTTTGAGAGGGGTTAACATTTCTTCTTGTGAAATTAGTTAAAGCCGAATTTTTACTTCTAACAGATTATAATATGTTAGAAATATATTTGATAAAAAATAATTAAAAAGTTATCTGGACATGATGTAAACGTATCCTGATAAGTACATAATCTTTGCATAATCTAGGGTAAATATATCCCTAAAATATATCATATCTCCTTTATTTACAATCTCAATCCCAAAATTTTAATTAGCTTATAAATGTATATATAAATCTCTACTCAACCATTTTCCCTAATTTCTCTAATCATTTTCCATCTATTCATCAATGGGGAGATCAATATTGAGCACCAACACGAAGAAAGAAATAGGAAGGATGAAGATCGCTAAGTTTTTATGGGCAATGGGTTCTCGTGATGATGATCCTGTTGCTACCGCCCATATCATGCATCAAAGACTGTGTAAGATTGAAGAAAATATGAAGAAACGTTCGACGATTAAGAAGATCACTTTCAAATGTGGCGGGAAGAGATTTGTCAAGCTCCATCTCCAAACTCCAGTGTCAGAAATCACAGTACTTCGTTATGTTGATAATGTGAAAATAAATTCAAGTTCTAAGATTATCCATTATGATGATGAAGCTAATAAAAGTTATAAGAAGAGGAGACCTATGAAGACGATAAACAAGAACAATGGTAATGAAGATGGTGCTATGGAGTTACACAATGGTAATGATCATAATATGGAAACACATTTTGATATGATCAATGTCGACTCAAATAGTGGTGCAATGGAGATAAGGGATTTTATAAGGAGTATAGGTGGGTCAAAAACTCAGAAGACACTCACAAAATTAGATTGCGACAACAACCAATGCAGGCTGTTGATGCAAGTGTTGCAAGTAAAGAATCATTATTTCTTGAAGACAAATGAGAAGACCCGGGTGGGGATTAGAGAGTCTATAAGCGTGGAGGCATTTGATCTGAAAAGGTGTAAATCAATGTTGAATCTTGTGCACTGGATGATGAAAAACGAAAAATATATGTTCAAAACCAACTGGAAGAAACTCGTCCAAACAAATAGGTTGAAAGATAATATCGTTATCCAAGTGTTGTCGTTTTGGATTGATCATAATCATTGTTTCGCTGTTGTACATGTTTGATTCACACAAAGGTTTTAGAACACTACCTTAATTCTGATCATTTAGAACACGTATTAAGTAGCAAGATATGTAGCATGAATCTTTAGTTCACTACAATATTAGTTTTAATATTTCCTGTCCAAGTAAATTTATGTTTGCTGGACCATTAGAAGGGGTAATGCACTTTTACAACACAACAACACAACTGAGGAGAGTTCTTTAGAACACTTAACAGATCAATTAGGGAACTGGTTAACTACTATAACAGATGCTATGAACACAAGTAAAAGAGAGACAGAACAAGATAGCAACACAAGTATTTTGGTTTTCAAGAATGCAATATATTGCTTCTCAAGTTCTATTACAAAGTGTTACAAAAGCATTGTTGAAAGTTACAAGTACTTGAGATACATATACTACATCCTACAGTCGGCCATACTTTGAAAGCCAGCTAGATACATAAGACTAGACAACAAAATCAAATGTAGAGTCAAAAGGCAAATTTCCTTTTGACTTGTGACTATGACATGCCATAACTCACATCCTAATATATTACAAAAAGGATAAAAGTACATAAAGTAGAAAGTAGCAGAATCAAGACCTCAATGTACAGTTTACCAAAAGCATGACATTTTCACCAACTTATGAAAGTTGGTGAGTCAAACAGAGTTACAGCAGAAAGGTGGTCCAACTTTATGGAAAAATACATCTAGAATAATAGCATGTACATAAAAGTCTTTGGAAGAAATCTTTATTCTTAAACTTGGCTTCGGAAGACTTTGTCTCTGAAGCTTCGGAAGACTTCATATTTAGCTTTAGAAGATATTGGTCTTGGCTTCAGATGATTTTACACTTAGAGTATTTATAGTGGAGGTGTAAAACTTTCAAAGCATTTCTACTTCAGTACCTTAGTGCATGTATGTAGAGGGACTTTGGATGCTTTGAATGTTTTGATTGCATCAGATTTATTAGAATTCTTACAAACTCCCCCTAGGCTGATGCTACCAAAACATTTGAAGGTCTTCATGTCTTGTCAGTCCTCATCATGATAATGACCAAGCCCTTTTTCATTAGATGGTTAGGATCACTTAGACTTTCATAGTATCTTCTCATGTCAAAGAGATCATGTAGAGGTAGGTTGAATAAATCTTGCCATGTGTAGACGTTCTCACCACCTTGATCTCTACTCATATGCCATCTTTCTGGATTAGTTATGAAGGTCCAAGATAAGATGGGTCTCTCAAAAGCAAGAAGAGCCACTTGTATTAGATTTGATTAGGTTGCCTTTTCATGCACTTCCTCAGGTTGATTTAACTCACCCTGAGGTATGGAGGTAGATGTGAAGATCATGTATAGGTTGGACTCACCTTAGTTTAGTTTGTTTACTTTTTCTTGTAATAGATATTTTGTTAGTTTCCCTTTGTATGTACGTATCACTGACAAGAGTGTCACCCATATTAGGGACTACATTTCCCTCATTGTCAGCATACTCTGGATAATGCTGGGATGTGACGTCTTCAATCTCTATCTCGTCCACATCGTTAAGCTCATCGTCACTATCCATGTCAATTGTAGGAGCATCCTTCACAATCTCATCTGGATTCTGTCGGAATATCTCAGATAGTTTCTCATTAGTAAGGTCATGAATTATTTCTCCTTCTTCGGGAGTATAACTCACAGACCTCCTGACAATCCATAGCAAATGAAGTATCATTGTGAGTTGAGACTTGATTTGCTGAATGGGAGCAACATCGTACTCATCTTTCTGAGATGAATGATCTGCTTGATTTAAACACATAAATACATCAACCAATTAGTCAATAATCAAGACAGTAAAACATTAAATAAATATAAACATTATGTGCATATGTTTAATACATGATTCAATTACACATGATTTCAAATTACATAAACATCTAATCATTACGTTTGACCTGAATCATGTGCTTTTCTACAGTCGGGGCTGATGTTGAGGCACCCTAATCTTGATTCTTCTTGGTCCGCCTCTCTCTAGCTTGTGTAGCACCCGATGCAGATGCATCACCTTCTTCTTCATCATCTCCTCCATCTCCTGCACCCTCATCATCTCCTCCCTCTGCCTCATCCTCATCATCATCATCATCATCATCATCATCATTATCATCATTATCATCATCATCATCACCATCTCCCTCTCCTTCTTCAGAGGCTCATCCTTTGTGCCTTTGAGCTTGAGCATGATAGTATTTTTGGCAGCCTCTAACTCCTCGATCTTCTTGGATGATAGAACTTTATGCTCTTGGAGTTGGGCAATCTCTTAACTTTGAGCAGCCATATGCTGAGCCTGGTCCACTATTAGCTGTGCCTGCTTAGTGATCTGCTGTGCTTGGGCAACGTTCTACTCCCCAAGCTATCTGATTTGTGCAGCACTTTCCTCGTCAGCAGCCCACAATTTTAGCACCACTTTGTTAAGTGTTGCCAGCTGATCCTCTACCCCAACAGAAGGTAGGGAGGATCCTGTGGTGAATGTCTGGTGGGATGATGGTCCTGGCGATGGCTGGTGGTAGTGGTGGTGGCTGTGGTGAATATGGGTGGTGGTATATGTGTAGGTGGTGATGGGTAGGTTATAGTGGTGGTGGAAGTAGTGTGGATGGGTGGTGGAGTGGTTGTGGTAGTGATGGTAGGTGAGGTGGTAGTAGTGGTGGTGGGTGAGTGAGTGGTGGTGGGTGAGTGAGTGGTGGTGGTGGTAGATATGGTGGTAGTGGTGGTGTAAGTAGTAATTAGCGTGAACCTCCGTCTTTTAGGCTTCATCCCATGTGGCTAAGCCATCCTCTTCTTCCTCGACCCTTTCGAGGAGGATGCTCCCCCTGCGATGCTGGGCTGATCTGGGGGATATAGGTAGGATCTGTAGTAGTCTCCCCAGACGCAACTTGGCGTCCTCCAACCGCCTCCATTCCACGTTCGGTGGCAACCACCCTGCTGCCCACCGTTCTGGTCAACGGCTCATCATCACTCTCCTCCTCCTCATCAGGTTTAATATCCTGATGGAAACCTGCTATATCAGCTTCTCCATGAGTGGGTGGTGGAGGTGTAACATCTATAGTGGTGGCCCTAGATGGAGTGGGGCTAGTGTCTCCACCATCTCCACTATCATCATCCCCTGAGTCATCGATGTGGAGCACAATCTGCTATGTATCAGAGTCGCTGTCATCGTGGCGCCACTTCCTCCATGATGGTGCCATATAGTCTTCCCAGGCCAGATGCCTAAACAATCGCCTCACGAGGGGCTTGACCTGCTTCCCCCTGCATACCTTCATCCTGCCCAAGGTGGTATCGTCCATCACCTCGAGCACCACAACGTCCTTCTTCTCCTTAGGTAGCTGAGGGAGCTTCTTATCAATGATCATCTGCATGAAGCGAGGGTACATACAAAATCCCTCCTTTCCTTTCGCCTTGATGTTCTCCACCAGATAGGTGAAGATTATCCTGGAGAAGCTGAACGGATGGTTCAGCACCAATTCCACATAGGCGTTCTGAATCTGATTCGAAAGCTTACCGAAGCCTCCCTTCCTGGAGGTAATACACTTAAGCAGCACATGTTCCAAGTACTTGAATTGGGGGCACAGGTTCTCTTGTTGAGCACACCTGTGGTGATGTTCCTGAGTACTTGGCTCGGAGAAAGCAGCCGCACACAGTCAGTGGGTGCAGTCGGGTCGGACAGTCGGCGTCGTCTCCAAACTCTAAAATAGTCTTGAGATCCTCCTCTGTGATCTCTATAGCATGACCCAAGATAGAGCTCCTAATACGGTAGGGCTGTGCGGTCCTATCGACAACCGCGCCTTCCCAAAAGGCATGCTGAAGTGATCGATATGGTGTGCACGGGGTCGAAATGGCACGGAAGATCCTCGATCTCCGTAGGAAAGTGATAATGCCTAAGAAATCTGCAGCATTCCTTGAGGTGAGATCTAGATGAGCACAAATGTTGTGCTTAGTGCTCATGGGCCAACGACTCGTCATCCGTCACACAATGCAAATAAACGTTAGTGTGTGTCAATGTGTAACAAATTGATTCATTTAACTTGAAATCTTCGGTTATGTCGTGCGAATGAACTGAGTGACTGAGATTTAGTCATGCGATTGAGCTCTTTCGTACGTTTGAGCATGCGACTGGGATCAGTCGTATGCTATCCCATGCGTTTACCCCAGTCGTGCGACTGAACTCATACGCATGGTGCAGTCGTGCGATTTGGCCATTCGCCCAGCTTAGTCGTGCGACTGAAGTTCATCAGGGTGTCAATTCGCATAACAGACTGTCTGTTCCATTCAAATTCAAATTTTGAGCAAAATTTAATGTTAGAAATCGTGGTTTGGCTCATTAGTCTCGCAAATGACCGATATAACACCTAATAATCTTTAATTTACAATTTGCTTAGTTTAATTAGTTTCTTAGGCAAACTAGGTCTCGGTTCTTTTTAGGGTCAATTCGGTCAATTTAGGGCATGAATCGATGGACATTTGAGTGGAATGCATCGCACTTTACCTGTATAATCACTAGAAATCATCAGTACACAATAATCAGAGGTCTAGAGTGATCAAATGAAAATCGGACAGAGTAATGGCAGAGTCGTGCGATTTGGGGGCGATTTGGGAGTTATTAATGACTGCGACTGACTCCCCCTCCTTTTATACTAGGGTTTCCTTCAGTCGTGCGATTGAGCCTAGTCGCATACTTGATGTGTGCGACTGAAGATCAGTCGTGCGATTGGCACAGTCGGTCACCTTCAGTCGTGCGACTAGAAGTCAGTCGTGCGACTAGAAGTCAGTCGTGTGATTGGGTCATTCGGTCACCTTCATTCATGCAATTGGTTCATTCATGATGATCCAATCGCATGGATTGATCCATGTTGATGGTCCAATCGCACATCTGGCCATACGTGTGGTTTAGTCGTGCGATTGGGCTCATACGTATGGTCCAATCGTAAGGTTGGTCCATACTCATGGTCCAGTCGTGCGAATGAATCATACTTATGATTTTGACTTTAAGACCATTTGGCACTTATCTCTTTTAACAGTTGATACAACTTTTCAAGCATTCGATCATCTCAGACATGATCATTTTAACTTAGAAAACCTTTGATCACCTCAGACGTTATCCTTTTAAAACAAGACAGTTTGTCACCTTAGACGTGACTCTTTTATCATTTGAAAACCAGTTTGGTCACCTCAGACGTGACCCTTTTAAGTGATTATATCATAGATAGAGTCCAGATGCGTAGTCCGATACTTACTTACTAATGTTAATGAATACAACTAAATTAAATAACTAGAAATTTAAAACAAAGCAAAACCATTATCTTGAATTTTTGTGGGAGGTTGAAATCCTAAGATAGGTGTCTATCAGATTTTTCTTCCGGGGTAGTGTAGCGTCAACTTACTTTGATCATAACTGGAGCAATTCAATTTGGAATCATACATGTTTATCAAGTCATTTGGGACATTTTACAAAAGCCTTTTTGATGCTCAATTCTTGTTTTGATCAAGAGTCATTAGCAAGTTTAGGAAATCACACTAGAGCTACCAGATGCACACATTGATTTGAACTTTCAAGAATTGCAGCTCATGATGATTGTCATTATACTTGTCCACTTAAATCCATACATAAATTTTTAACACTCATTGGTGATGATTTAAGGTTTAATTATTTCAACAAGCATTTGTGGATCCTACACTTATACGGTAATCAACGTTCCTCGAGAGTGTTTTGAGTGGTCTATGGGTATTTTGACAAGAAGAACCTATTCTAAGAGCTTTCAAAGAGATTCAAAGCCTCAGGTCAGTGCCACCGCACATCAGAGAGGCGCATACAACAATGAATTCTAGAATATTTAGGTTGTGCTTATCCTCAGGTCAGTGTCACCGCACAGCAGAGAGGCACACACCCTATCTTCTTGTTTGAGCAATTATTTTTCTTTAGCACAGATCGCACCAATAACATAGGTTATTAGTTTGATTGCATTTTTCTATTTTCATGTGCTTTGCTCATTTTATGGTCATCCGCACACATTTGTGGCGTTTATTTTGTTTGTCACCCCTTATTGGAACTTCGTTGATTGTGTTAACTAGGGATAAGATGATAACCCACAGCTAGTTGAACAACTTAGTTTTAGCTTGGAATCACCAATAAGGTCTACTCATTTATTGTGTTGAATCTACCGACACATCCTGTAGTGGTCCAGCAACCTCTAGATCTACTTTCTCTGTGTTATCTTAGAAGCATCTAGTATTACTATCATTTTTCCTTTTATGTTGCTTAGACTTCTCAGACTTAATACTTCGAATTTTACATCTTAATCAGTTAAATTATTTCAAAGTCCCAAATTCTTTGTTCCCGTTTACTATCATTTTTCAAATACTCTGAATTAGTATCATAGATACGATCCCACTTCTTTTCGCTATTACTATCCTCCTCCCTCATTTTTTTCAAATAACATAATACTAGTTTAACCTATTCTCCCCCTAAAATTCTAAAACCGAAATTAGTTTTGTGTTTTGAATTTTAATAGGCGAAGAAATAAAACATAAAAAAATGAAAAAAGAAGAAAACTAGACTCGACGCATCAGACTAAACAATTTCATCTTCTGGAATCATTTCACTTTTTTTTAACACCGTTGACCTCTAATAGATATAGAAAACGTGGTTTATCAAAAGCTTTTGTATAGAGGTTAGCGTGTTGAAAATTCGTATTAATTTTAACAACATCGATTAAATTCTTTTCAAAACAATCACGTATAAAGTGATATTTAATGCCGATGTGCTTGGTCTTAGGATGTTGAACCGGATTTTTAGTTACAGCTATTGCAGCAGAATTATCAACAAATATAGGAGTGTTAGAGAATTTCAAACCGTAGTCCCGTATCTACTGTTGAATCCAGATGATTTGAGAACAACAGCTTGCCGCAGCAACATATTCAGCTTCACAATTTGACAACGCAACTGATGTCTACTTCTTACACTGCCACGTGACTAATCTTCTCCCAAAGAATTGACATCCTGCTGAAGTTAACTTGTAGTTCATTTTGCAACCGCCGTAGTCCGAGTCACTATACGCTGTAAGCTCGAAATCATCGTCATGAGGATACCACAACCCAAGTGTTGGTGTACCCTTCAGATAACGAAATATCTTCTTGATCCCTATAAGATGGTTGACTTTTGGTTTCGCCTGATATCTTGAACAAAGACACGTCGCGTACATGATATCAAGTCTTGAGGCAGTGAGGTACATGAGGGATCCAATCATTCCTCGATACATGGTGGCATCAACCAGATCACCATTCTCGTTGGGTGCTACATCATGGTTTGTAGCAAGTGGAGTCCCAGCTAC
>BJCM01273773.1:0-15886 GCA_018326385.1 Flaveria bidentis | reverse complement strand
TTTATGTTCAGCAAATCTATTGTAGATATCGGGTGCAAGGCAAAGCGTCAGAGCTCCGAAAGCTTTCTGGTCTCAATCAATCAACTTTTGATCCTTTTCCGTGAATGTAGAGGGGTCCTTGTTTGGAGAGACAGTACCACCGATAGTTATTGTTGGCTGGTGTGGGCCAACGATAATTGAATCCCATTGATTGTGGTCAGTGTAAAAGAAGAAGGCCTTAAGACATCTCTTCCAGTCTTCAAAATTATCCCCATTAATCAGTCTTGGAGGTCTGTTGGGAGCAACACTCTCTAAATCTGCAAGAGTGAGAGAAGTCATCTTTGACATAGTAATTTCGCAGAGTAATTTCGCAGAAATAGTAATTTCGCCAGAACTGTAATTTCGCTGGTAGTTTCGCAGAAGTTAGACTGGCCGAAAAGTTTGGTAAATTCGATGTGCCGAAAGAAGATTAATTTCGCAGAGGCTTAGATTCGTAGAAGCTAGATTCACAGAATGAGGTCTACTTTCGCTCATAATTTCGGCAGCAATTTCGCTAGCCAGAAGCAGTAAATTGCTCAGTTTTGTTGTGAATGTCGCAGGAAACAAGTTTGAACTTTCATTCAAGATACTTTCGGCAGCAATTTCGCTAGAAAATCAGGCTAAAACAGTGGAACGTTCGTTCAAAATATCTAGTTTCACAAGAAAATAGTAGTTTGGAAAATGGTAGTTTAAGAAGCAGTAGTTTCGCTGGAAGAACACAGCAATTTCGCTGGATGAACCAGAAAACCCTTTAACCTCAAAAACTATTCGAAATCTCCAGAATCTCAATGAATTTGAGATATGATGATTCATGAATCTTCCCAAAACAAAAACGAGCAGGATTCAATCAACTTCCATCTTAAATACACTCAGTGTTGATATAGAAATGATGAAATAATAGTATTGAACAAAAATAACCAAAACCTTCAAACAATCAAGAGCACTATGGGTCTGATACCATTTTGTTAGTCCATTTGATCAGTTTTACAGTGTAGAAGATGGTTTGAATCGTTCAACACCAAACACAAACAACACACACAAAGATTTAATGAACTCAAGAAGACCAAAAAGTATTCATAGATGATTCAATAAGCAACAATACTTCATAGAATGAAAAAGCTCAATATATTCAATAAACACAAGCTTCCAGTAGCCTCTTGCAACAGAAATATTCGATTAGGGTTTTTGCAAGGATGGCCAACAAAGAACACAAAGAGATCTATATAAAACAGTCTCAGTTTCGCAGACAGTTTCGCTGCAAGCGAAACTGTGCTATCGAAACAGTAGTTTCGCCCGGACGAAACTATAGTTTTGTCGGGTGAACTATTAGCTAGCTGTGAGCGAAACTGCAGTTTCGCTCACAGTTTCGCTGGACTACAAAAAGGATAATCAAAACATAACAACTTACAAATGAAATTTAACATAAATCCTATTACATGAAAAAGGAAACAAAATACAAATTTAAAGGTGAGTCCAACCTATACATGATCTTCAAGTATCTTCTTGATTTTTGCCTCCAGTTCTTCCATCATCT
Organism: Flaveria bidentis; assembly: GCA_018326385.1. NCBI lineage: Eukaryota > Viridiplantae > Streptophyta > Magnoliopsida > Asterales > Asteraceae > Flaveria > Flaveria bidentis. Next base: position 14,334 of record BJCM01273773.1, on the reverse strand, counting down.
GAACCAAATGGGCATCTTGCTCATAGAGCTGTGTAATTTGCTATGCCCGAGTAGCATTAAGCTCCATCAACTGGTTGAGTTGTGCAGCTCTTTGCACATCAGTAGCCAATAGCTTTAGAACAATACAGTTGAGGTTGGCTAGCTGTTCCTCTAACCCGATATTGGGTAGAGTGGATCCATAGGACATTGGGACTTGAGAAGATGTCCCAGCTCGTTGGGTGGTGGTTGTGGTGGTGGATATGGTGTATATGGGAGGAGGAATGGGGATGGATAGTGATGGAGTGGTTGTGGTAGTGGTGGTAGGAGGTGTGGTAGTTATGGTATGAGGTGTGGTAGTGGTGGTAGGAGGTGTGGAAGTGGTGGTAGGATGTGTGGTAGTGGTGGTAGGATGTGTGGTAGTGCTGGTAGGAGCTGTGGTAGTGGTGGTAGGAGTTGCGGTAGTAAGGGTGATCCTCCGTCTCTTACTCTTTAAGCCGTAGGGTTGAGCCATTCGCTTCTTTCTTGAGCCTTTAGAAGAAGATGCTCCCCCTTGGCTGATGGGTTGGTCAGGGGTGTATATAGGATTAGTAACATCGGTAGTAGCACCCCTTGACAAACCCTGGCATCCACTAACCGCCACTATTCCTCTCTCAGTAGCCATAACCCTACTGCCCACTGTCCTGACTAGTGGCTCATCATCTGACTCTTCCTCTTCGTTAGGCATGAAGTCTTGGTGAAAAGAAGCCCTCTCTGTTTTACCAGGAGTATCACCGCCTTGACATAGATCATCATCGTCGTTGTCGTCGGATGTGGTAGTCATGAGGGGCTCAGTATCTGAATCACTGTCGTCGTGATGCCATTTCTTGTGAGCAGGTGCCACGTAATCCTCCTGGGCCAGATGCCCAAATGATCTCCTCACTAGGGGCTTCACCTGCTTGTCCCGGTACACCTTCATCTGACCTAGGGTCTTGTCATCCATAACCTCGAGAGTGACCGCATCATCTCTCTCCTTTGGCAGCAAAGGAAGCTTCTGATCAATAATCATCTACAGAAAACATGGATACATACAAAATCCTTTCTTCCGCTTAGCCTCTATATTCTTTATCATGTACATGAAGATCATACGAGAGAAACTGAACGGATGGTTCAGTACCAGAGCAACGTATGTGTTCTGGATTTGATCATACATCTCATCAAAGCCTCATTTCCTTGAGGCTATACACTTAAGGATCACATGGGCCAAGTACTTGAACTAGGGGCACATGTTGCTCTTGTTGAGCACACCAGCATTGATGTCCCCAGCGTACTTGATCCGTAGAAAGCATCCCCGAACAGTCAGGGGATGCAACTTGGTTGGGTAGGCACTATCCACACCCAAATCCAAGACCCTCCTCAGATCTTCCTAGTAATCTCTATCTCCTACCTGAGGATAGAGCTCCTAATGCAGTGAGGCTCAACAGATCTGTCAACTGAAGCACCTTCCCATAAGGCCTACTGTCAAGACCGGTAGGGTGTGCAAGGAGCAGAGATATCCTTGTAGATCCTCGACCTATGTAGAAAGGCTATAATCCTAGCGAACTCAGCTGCGTTCCTGGAGGTAGAGTCAAGATGAACACATGTATTGTGCTTGGTACTCATAGTCCTTCGGTTAGCCATGTTTCTGTAACATTAGACACATATGCTTTAGATTTGTGTAAATGATGACATTTGAATTTTACCGAACCTAGATCATTTTGTTCAGTTGTGCGAATGGACAATACGACTGAGTCTTAGTCGTACGATTGAGCTAAGTCGTACAATTGAGCCTGCGACTGAGCTTAGTTGTCTGCTATGCCATGCGGTTGAGTCAATTGTGTGACTGAACTCATACGCATGGTTCATTCATGCGATGGAGTCATACGCCCAGCTCAATCGTGCGATTGAAGTTCATTAGCACGTCTATTCGCATTAAGCTTTGTTCGATACTTTAAATTCAATTCTTGGTCAAAACTTGATGTTGAATGTTGTGATTAGAGTCATTTGACTCGTAGAAACTCAAAATAACACCTAATGTTCTTTAAATCAACGATTATGTCCATTTAAGTGGTTTATTTTGAGGAGTTTTTTCAAATTTCTTGTTTTGAATGATTTTGGTCCTTAGGGTTTGATTAAACTGGGCATTGTTTTCGATTTCGGTCTCACATTACCTATATCTGAAGAAAGTAAACGTTAGAATCACAATCAAGATGATAAATCAATCAAACAAAATTTGGGCAGAGTCTCGGTACTTTCGTGGACTAAGGGCGATTGAGGGGTGATGAGAACATGCCACCAACTCCCCTCTATTTATACTAAGTTAACATTCAGTCGTGCAACTGGGCCCATTCACATGCTTCATTCGTTCATGTGATTGGTTCATTCTGGTGATCCAATCGCATGGATTGCTCCATGCTTATGATCCAATCGTGCGACTGGCCCATACGTATGGTTCAATCGTGCTATTGGCTCATACTTATGATCCAATCGTGCGACTGGTCCATACTTATGGTCCAGTCATGCGATTGGCCCATACTTATGGTCCAATCATGCGATTGGTCCATACTTATGAGTCTAACCTCACACACTTTCAAACACTTAAAACTTTTACCTATTGATATTGAATATTATGACCAATGATCATCTCAAACATGACCTTTTAATTTTAAACTGTTTGATCACCTCAGACGTGATCATGTTAATTCCAAAAACCTGATTGGTAACCTCAGACGTGACCACTTTTAGTGAGTGATTCACAGATAGAATCCAGATGTATAGTCCGAATTTTACCTAACAAATGAATAAAAATTAAATAAAACAACTTGAAATTTAAAAAGAAACAAGATATAATTTTGTATTTTTGATTGGAGATAGATTTAAACCTATTAGAGTACTTCAAACCGATTTTACTTCCTTCACAACACAACTTCAAGTCTATTTTATCATTTCTGGTACGATTCATTATGGAATCATACAAGTATATCTGAATCATTTGGAACATTTTTAATAAACCATTTTGATGCTCGATTCTTGTTTCGACCGAGATTCAATAGCACTTTTAGGAAATCATACTAGAGCTATAAGATGCACACAATGATTTTGACTTTCAAGAACTGCAGCTCACGATGATTATCAGTATACTTGTCCTCTTAAATCCATACACCGATTTTTGACACACATTGGTGATGAGTTACGGTTTAATTATTTCAACGAGCATTTGTGGATCCCATGATTATATGGTAATCAACATTCCTCAGAAGATTTTTGAGCGGTCTATGGGTATATTTCAAGAAGAGACTATTCTAAGAGCTTTCAAAGAGATGCCAAGCCTCAGGTCAGTGCCATCGCACAACAGAGAGGCGCAACCAACAATGAATTCTAGAATATTTAGGTTATGCTTATCCTCAGGTCAGTGCCACCACACAGCACAGAGGCACACAACCTATCTTCTTGGTAGAGCATTTATTTTTGTTTTTGCACATAACGCACCAACAACATAAGTTATTAGCTTGATTGCATTTAGCATTTTTCCATGTGGTTTGCTCATTTTTATGGTTGTTCGCACACATTGGTGGCGTTTATTTTGCTCTTCACCCCTTATTGGAACTGCGTTGATTGTGTTAACCAGGGATAATATGGGAGCCCACAGCAAGTTGAACAACTTAGTTTGAATTATAAACCACCAATGAGGTCTACTCATCTATTGTGTTGAGTCTACCTACACATCATATAATGAACTAGCAACCTCTAGGTCTACTTTCTCTATGTTACCTCAGTAGCAGACTAGTTTTACTATCATTTTTCCTTTTATTTTGCTTAGAATTCTCAGACTTATACATTAAATTTTGCATCTTTATCATTTAAAATCTTTTAAAGTCCCAAATAATCTGTTTCCTGTGTACTATCATTTTTCATAAACATTAAATCGGAATCACAGATTTGATTTCATTTCTTTTAGCTAAGTTGTCCTCCTCCTTGATTTTTTAAGTAATTAAATACTACACGAATTTAATACTAAATTAACCTATTCTCCCCTTAAAATTCTAAAACCGAAAATCTTTTTGTGTTTTTGAATTTTTAACAGACAAAAAATAAATAAAATAAAACAAAATAAAAGAAAATGAACTATACTAGTCAGGTTACGAACTTTCGTCTTCTGGAATCACTTCACATTTCTTTTTCACGCCATTGAGCTCTAACAGATATAAAACCTTCGTTTATCAAATGCTTTTGTGTAAAAGTCGGCGCGTTGAAAATCCGTATTTATTTTAACATCGATTAAGTGCTTTTCAAAATAGTCACGTATGAAATGATATTTTATATCGATGTGTTTAGTTTTAGGATGTTGGACCGGATTTTTTGTTACGGCTATAGCAGCAGAATTATCAACAAAAATAGGAGAGTTAGAAAATTGCAAACCGTAGTCGCGTATTTGCTATTGAATCCCGATGATTTGTGAACAACAACTTGCAGGAGCAACATATTCAGCTTCACATGTTGACAGAGCAACGGAGGTCTGCTTCTTACACTGCCAGGTGACTAACCATCTCCCAAAGAACTGACATCCTGCTGATGTTGACTTGTAATTCATTTTGCAACCGCCATAATCCAAGTCACTATACGCAGTAAGCTCAATGTCATCGTCATGAGGATACCACAACCCGAGTGTTGGAGTACCCTTCAGATAACGAAAGATCCTTTTGACTCCTATGAGATGGTTTAGTTTTGGTTTCGCCTGATATCTAGAACAAAGACACGTCGCGTACATGATATCAGGTCGTGTGGTTGTGAGGTACATGAGAGATCCGATCATTCCTCTGTACATGGTGGCATCAACCAGATCACCATTTTCGTTGGGTGCCATGTCATGGTTTCTGGAAAGTGGAGTTCCAGATGCAGAAGCATTCTCCATATCGAACCGACTAAGGATATCGCCTAAATACTTGGTCTGGTGTAGGAATATTCCCTTTGGTGTCTGATCCACCTGTAACCCGAGAAAGAACTTCATCTCCCCTATGGCACTCACTTAAATTCTGCTTTCATTACAAATTCAAATTCTTTACATAGCTCTTTGTTTTTGGAACCGAAGATTATGTCATCAACATAAAATTGTACTAGTAGTAAGTCACCATCTTTTTCTTTGATGAACAGTGTACAATCAATAACTCCCCTGCGAAAACCGTGTTTCACCAAATGAGTTGAGAGTTTCTCATACCATGCTCTAGGGGCTTTATGGAGCCCGTAGAGAGCCTTATCCAGCTTGTAAACTCTGTCCCGATGATAAGGATCCTCAAATCCTTCATGTTGACTGACATAAACTATTTCACGGATTTCACCATGAAAGAACGCACTCTTGACATCTAGTTGATAGACCTTGATCTCCATGTAGGATGCATAAGCTAGAAATATATGTTTTGCTTCCATCCTTGCCACTGGTGCAAACACTTCATTCTAATCTATGCCTTCGACTTGTCGAAATCCTTGAACTACAAGTCGGGCCTTATTCCTAATTATTTCCCCTTGGTCATCTTTCTTGCATTTCAGTACCCATTTAGTACTAATCACCCTAGCACCTTTTGGTTTGTCCACAAGGGTCCACACTCCTAACTTCTTGAACTGTAGGAGTTCTTCTTGCATCACACTAACCCATGCCTCATCGTTTAATGCTTCACTAACGTATTTTGGATCAAACTGAGACACAAAACATCGATATGCTCCATCATGAAGGTATCCAATTTCCATTACCGAGGCATAATCAGCAGAGTACAGCTGATTTCTGGTCTGTACACCCGATCGAATATCCCCAATGACATTGTCCAAGGGATGATAAATGTTTAGCCGAGATCCGGGAGTTGTTGGAACAATCACCTCATTATCTAGATTGTTAAGCTTAGGTTCAGGATCTGAAGCTGTTGGAGTTTGAGGTTCCGATGTGTTAGAGACATCAGGATGTGATGTTTGTGTACTTTCATTTCTGGGAACCTGTTCTTCCTGTTCCTTATTAGCAGTGTCAACTGCCTCATCATCAGATGAAGACTCACTCACTTAAAGGTATCCCCCTAAAGAGTTAGAGGAATCATCTAATGAACCTGTTGATGTCGAGTCTGGTGGAGGAGTGTTAAGGGCATCGTATATCATTCTAGCAGATAGCTCGTCATCAGTATGAGAATGCTGAAGATTGAAGGATTTAAAGAAACCATCATAGTCAAAGAAGAATGAGGTTCCTTTCCCAGTTGGGGGGTGGTGTATCTTTGAACATCAACGTTGCACCACACCTTTACCTGGCCCATTGAGTTGTTATAAACTCTCTTGTCTGGTATATTGTATCCAAGAAAGATCCCTTCTTCAACCTTCTCACTAAACTTCCCAAATAGAGTTTTCTTCAACAGCGTACATGGTGCACCAAATGGCTCGAGATACTCCAGGTTAGGTTTACGTCGTTAGAGCAACTCATAACATGTTTTTCCAAGTCGCTTGACCATTAAGACTCGATTGAGTGTGTAACACGCATTTGCCACTGCCTCATTCCAGAATTGAATAGGCAGTTTAGAGTCAGCAAGCATTGTTCTGGTAGTCTCAATCAAACTTCGATTCTTTCTTTCAGCTACGCCGTTCATCTGTGGTGTGTAGGCAGACGTAAAGTGATGTACAATCCCTTTTTCTTTACAGAACACCTCCATCCACTGGTTCTTGAACTCTGTTCCGTTGTCTGATTGAATCTGTTTAACTTTCAGCTTGTAGAGTGATTCCAATGTAGTTACAAGATGTTTGAATGATTCAAAAGTTTCTGATTTGGCTTTCAGAAACATCATCCAAGATAATCTTGAGTAATCATCTATTACTACAAAGCAATACAGATCTCCTGCAATGCTCTTTGTGCTAAGAGGGCCAAATAGATCCATGTGTAGAAGCTCAAGAGGCATATCTATAGAGTTAACTTTCTTTGCCTTATAAGCCTTCTTGGTTTGTTTCCCTTTCTTGCAAACTATGTAGAAATCTGGAAGCTGGAAGTTTTTAACAATTACACCATTCACTAGATCATTTTGAATCAAGAGATTCATCTTTCTAGAATTGATGTGTCCTATTCTCTTATGCCACGAGACCGAGTCTCTCTCAGTTGCCTTTGACAAGAAGCATTGAACCGTGTGATCAGTTGTGGATGTTTTTGATAGATCCAAGACATATAAGTCGTTATATCTTAAAGCTGACATGAGAACCTTATCCTCCTCAATCACATAGTCCTTCTTCAACACGTAGCACTTTTTGTTGTCAAAAACAACTTTGAATCCTTTATCACAGATCTGGGAAACCAAAAGCAAGTTGCTCTGTCGTTGTTAAACGTAGTTGACCTTGTCAAACTTGACTTTTTGGTTTCCCACTTCACCCTGAGCAGTGATATATCCTCCTTTATTCCTAGCAAATGATACATGTCCTCCTTTAATTTGTTTGACATTGAAAAGGAGAGACAAGTTCCCGGTATTTGTGATAGCACTGTAGCGAACACCCTGCACATTCAAAGGAAATAATCAGTTTAGGTTTGGGACCCAAGCCTTAACTGGCTTGGGTGACCAAGAGGAATCACAAATCATAAATTAAACCCACTGTCCACTTGAGGATGAGGGCATATCGTTCTTCTTATTGTTCTCATTATCAGACATCTTATTTGACTTTTCTTTCCATAAGCTAGTTTTGTGTAAGGCATGTTTGTGATAAACAAATCACTGGCTTAGAGTTTGAACTTTAGGTTCATTAGATCTCTTAGGAGGAGTAATAGAACTCCTTTTAGAAGAACTTTGTTTTGTATCATACAGTTCAATTTTCTTTCTAAAAGTCTGATACTAAGGACAATTAGAAGAAATATGTCCTCTTTTTCCATAACTGTAGCATGATCTTCCTCCCACATGATGAGGAAACTGTTTATGTGGGGTTGAGTGTGATACAGGTGCGATATGAGTCTGGTTGGGTTTAGTCACTTCTTGTTTAGATGTTTCTACTTCTTTAACAAAATTAATTGTTTGAACATGTTTAACATCTTTAGCCTTTAGTTTATTTGGACTTTGACGTGTAACACGGGTTTGGTTAAATGGTTTAGTCATTTTGGGTTCAGAAGAAGACATGTGTGAACTTGACCTTACATTAACCTTTTCAAGTTTATCATCAAAATTAATAGTAGGCATCTTTCCTTTTGATTCCACTGTAGACTCCTTCTGTTTAGTGATAGAGTTCACCGGTTTACCCGTGGAATTAGGATCACTAACCAAAGAAGTGGACTGTGACATCCGGTAATTTCCGTTACCAAACTCCGTTAGTTCCGTTAAGTGTTGCATACAGGTGTCTTGAGCACGCACTAGTTGTTGTTTAACATTGGTGACCTAATAATAATTAACAATGTTAAGTTAATGATAATCTAACTGATTATGCGATTATGGTATTATTTTTATGTGTTTGCATGTTTTAAATGTTCTTTGTGAAAATTAATCACGTAACGTGGAAACGTGTGTATTAATCCGTATGTGTTGTGTTTTATAAAAATAAAATATATAATTGTTATCATTAGTTTATATGTTTATATTATTAGGTTAAAAAATCTTTACAAAGAGTTTAAAGCCTAATTTTTATAAAATACAAAACACAAGGGTTTAAATGGTAATTATGCTAAATTAAAAGAAATAAAACAACCCCAAACCCTATTTCCCACCCGTCAGCCACGACCTCTATCCCCACACCCTCACCATTGTGACTTCAACCAAGAACAAGAAAGAAGACATTGGTTTTGGTCGATTACAAGGCACAGAACACGTTGGAATATCAATTACAAGTGAACACACGTTTAAAGCTTAGAAATCTACATGTTTTTCGTGGTATTTGATGCTAGCCGAAACCCTATGTCGAACTTGGTAAATTGGGTGTTGATTTGTGATTTTTTGATGATGTTATGTTGTTAGTGAGGTTAGATTGATGTTGGTTTACGTTGATTATGCAACAAAACTATGTTTTTGACGTGTGGTTTATAGGTTACTAAGATTAGTAACTTTATTTTGCATGAAAGGGTGATTTGATCATGAATTGTTGTTGTTGATGTGTTTATGATGATGATTAGGTGCTAGATTGTGGATATGAATACTAGAAAACTTGGAATGAGATAATGATTTTGGTGCAAGAAATCTATGTATGATGTAGTCTAGTTCATACCTTGCCAAAAGTGGAAACTTTTCTTCATGATGATTAATGGATTATGATGATTAGGTATTGTTGATCATGTCTAGATGTTGTTATGAGCTTGAGATGGTATAATTGTGATGAATTTGTGAATACATTGAGTGTTTGATGGATTTGAGATGTACTTTCCCAAAGAGGAAACTTTATTTGTATATATATTCTTACATATGAGGAATTTATCATGTTTGGGACATAGGAATCATGTTAGAAATTTCATGGATGAATGTTATTGTGGTTGAATGGGTTGTTTGGATAGTATGAATGTTTAATTGGTTAATTATTGGTTTTGGCCTGTTTATGAGAATTCATAGTTATGGGTCATATGAATATGTCATGCATGATTTGATCTTTGTATGACGCACTAGTTGTATTATAGTTACACTGAGCATGCTAGTTGTTAGGGACATGCATGACTTGTATGATATATAATGGTATGATGATTTAAGTAATGCATTGGGTAATGTAACACCTCATGTGATTCATTTGAATGTTAACCATGTATGTTATATGTTCTCGTTTGCTTAATTGAATTATAACTCATGATGTCACCAACGGGTCAAACGGGTCAACTGAGTTAAACGTGTATGTTTTTCTGAAATCTTGAGTCTTTGGTTGTAGTGTGCTTAGGGTTCTACATGTTCTCTGTTTCCACGTACTTATGTACTTACATGATCTAGGTAACCTCTGAAGGTTGTTTGTCCATTCTTTCTTTCAAGTAAATCCTAAGTATTCATTTCGTATATCAGGTGAGTTCATGCCCCACTCTTTACTTAAGCTTTTTTTGGGGGAGATAGCATACTAGTAAATTACAAACGCTTTATATGTATTTAAGTTGTGTATAACCTTAATATAGTGCTGTTTACTTTGGAATAGTCCTCACACTTTCGAATTGTTAATATTAAATAGCGGGGAAACTTGGGTAGTACTGCTGGGTTTGACAAGCCCCACCTGTGTGACTCGAGGTCAACCGGGTACAATTTGTCCTATTGAACATTGTCACGACCTGTTAAGTCGTGACAGGAGGCAACAACTTATCACAGTCAGCTTTAATTGCAAAATCACTATGAATTAATATTTATTGTTAATAGACTAGCTATTTGTTACAATACACTGCTTATATATCACAACTATTAAATTGTTTATATTTGAACGCCAACTCTTGAACTCACCAACCGTTGTGTTGACATTTTTAGTATGCTATTCTCAGGTTGTTAAGTTCGCTTCCCATTAGGAGCACTGCACGGGTTCATCATGCATATTAAGACTCCATTTAAAAGACATTCTTTGTTGGTTTATAATTATTAATGTTTTCTCATTTGGTTTGGCGCGTGTTTTGCCATATTATACATTTATTCACTTTGGGTTTCTTTACTTACAAAACACTTCCGCATGGTTTTAAATTTTTAACTTTGGTTAATTTTATTTTAAATGTGGCATATAAAGTCGTTTTGAGTAACTATTGACTGTGATCCTGGTTTGTTCACACGCCTCGCGGTAAAACTCCGCACGTGGATTTTAAGGGTGTGACAAATTGGTATCAGAGCCATTGGTTATAGGGAACTAGGTTGCATACACACTAGACTATAACTGCACATAGTTAGTTAGTTACTCGTGCCTTATTTTCCTCTACTGTATACTCATTGGCATACACGTCACACTCTCTGTAGCATGGCATCGTCATCGAGAGCTCTGGGTAAGCGATCTGTATCACCTTCACGATCTGAATCCCCACCTCCCGCACTTGTACCCGACAACGGACCCAACTGGCCCCGACTAGCTTCGACAAGCTTATCCTCGAGTGGAGATTGATTGGGATCAAACTTTTGCACTGATGGAGCGTGACCCCCCACGAGACTAGAGTTTCTACCCCAGGTTCGTTGATCATATAATGTATAGGGAGCGCGTACCTATCCCGAGGCCCAGGACTAGGAGCAATGCCGATCAACCAATGCCTTCACTCCCACGGACAGTGCAGTCCAATGAGCAACTGATTGCTGCACTGGTGGCTGCACTAGATACTGAGCAACAATGAGTCTAGCAACTCACGAGTGATGTTTGTACACTGCAGCATTAGGTGTACAAACTAAGACATCAAATGGATGGATTCGAGGAGCAACACGAAAAGACCCTAAATGGGTGTCACCACATGCAAGACGGTCTCATAGCACTTAGAGGACGCGTTACTGCTCATGAACAGCGGGACGCAATAGCCAATAATAAAATTGCTATCTTAGAAGCCCAATTGTCAGCGCTTCAGATTGCTATAGCTCCTGCTCCTGCAGTAGACTCTAAGGATGAGGATCCCGAGGACGAACTCGAGGAGGAGGAACCGGTGGAGATGGAAGATGACAGTGATGGGTTGGATGTTATCTATTGACTTACTTTATATGACTTGGACTATGTAGTGTTTTCTCTTTTGAAACCTATGTGGGAAGGGTTGTTTCCACACCCAAACGACAAACTTAAATTTTGACATTGATGAATACATTATGACTCATTTACCATTTATTTACCTTGGTTATCATTTTTGTTATGAATGTTGTGGTTGTGATGATTCATTATTCTTTACTGTTTACTATACTTCAATGGGATAAATGTGTTTGATGTTACTCATTATTGTATTTGTGAATGTAAAGTGAAAAAAATGGATGCCCGTGGATGTGGTCGTGGGCGCGGACGTGGACGTGGCACTAGAGACCAGGGCAGTGGCGCTATAAAAATGACCCCCGCAGAACTAGCTGCCCTAATAAATGAGCATGTTCAGGCAGCTGTGGCTGATGCCCAGAAGGGACAGCCAGCAGGTAAACAATGATAGAAAGTTAAATCAAATATCTTGAATAACCGTATAGGATGTCTGATCAATGTGTGTTGTGTTAAAACAGGACCACCGTTGTGTACCTACAAGTCCTTTGTGGACTGTAAACCACACACCTATAGTAGTACTAAAGGGGCTGTAGGACTGGTGCGATGGTTCGAGAAGACAGAGTCTGTCTTCTCCAAATGCAACTGTCCACCTGCTGATCAAGTTAAATATGCCACCGGGACTCTAGAAGGTGCCGCTCTGTCTTGGTGGAACGCGCAAGTCCATATGTTAGGACAAGCGATGGCGAATGGGCTTCCATGGGATGAATTCAAAGAAATGATGACTGAGGAGTATTGTCCTCGCAATGAAGTGCAAAAGCTAGAGATGGAGTTCTAGAAACTTAAGATGCAGGGCTCGGATTTCGAGGCCTACACCACCCGAACCCATGAACTAGCAACCCTATGCCCGGGAATGGTGAATGAAGTGCACAAGAGGGTTGAGCATTACATACGAGGATTAGTACCCGAAATTCAAAGCATGGTAACTGCTTCCAACCCGACCACGATTCAGCAAGCCATCCAGTTAGCTCATAAGCTAACTGACCAAGCAGTGGAACAAGGACGTTTACCTAAGCGGGGCGTTGTGGCGAGCATGCCCGACAACAAGAGGAAGTAGGATAGTTCCAACAACAACAAATCATCATCATCCAACGGTCAACCCCAATCTCAACTACAACAACAACAACTAGTTCAACAATAATGGAGGTTCGACAATAACCATAACTTCAACCCGGCGTCTTCAAATAATCAAGGACCTAGTGGTTATGGTGGTAGACATCCGAAGTGCACTTGGTGTAATTACCATCATGTGGGAAGGTGTGATAATTTCAAATGTCAGCGTTGTGGTAAGATTGGACACGCTGCTAAAAATTGTCGTGGCGAACTGTTAAGGAAGCCACAACAACCTCAGGAGACTCCCAAAGGTTGTTTTGAATGTGGGAAGGAAGGGCATTACAAGAGAAACTGCCCACAACTGAGGAAGAATGGTAATGGCAATAACGACAATGGCCACAACAATAACAACCACGGTAACAATAACAATGGTGGCAATGGTACTGGTAATGGTGGCAATAACGATGGAGCCAAAGGGAGAGCCTTCGTCTTTGGCTCAGGTGAGGCTCTAAATGACCCCACAACTGTTACTGGTAGGTTCTCTGTTAATGGTTGTTTTGCTACAGTACTATTTGATACTGGAGCCTATAGGAGTTTCGTGTCCTTAAAGTTCTGTAGTCTTTTGAGTGATAAACCCTCTGCCTTAGAATCTAAATACACTTAGAATTAGTCGACGGTAAATAGATCCATGTAACGCATATCCTTAAAGATTGTAAGATAGAACTTGCCGGTCATACTTTCGCTATAAATCTTATGCCTGTTACGCTGGGGAGTTTTGATGTTGTGATAGGCATGGATTGGCTCTCTAGCAAGTAAGCGGAAGTCATATGTCATAAGAAGATCATACGAATTCCTGTTGGTGACGAAATCCTTACAGTCAGAGGTGATAAGAGTGGTGCTGTGATAGGCATCATCTCATACATGAAAGCCCAAAAGTTGTTACGAAAAGGTCGTTTGGCTATTCTAGCACTCGTAACCGATAAGCAAGCGGAAGAAAGGAGAATGGAGGATATTCCCATAGTGCGTGACTTTCCAGAGGTGTTTCCAGAGGATCTTCCTGGATTACCACCTCACCGCCAAGTGGAATTTCAAATCGAGTTGACTCCCGGCATAGCCCCGATTGCTAGGGCACCTTATCGATTAGCACCGAACGAACTACAAGAGTTGTCATCACAACTTCAGGAGCTTTTAGATAAGGGCTTTATTCGACCTAGCACATCACCTTGGGGAGCCCATGTCCTTTTTGTTAAGAAGAAGGATGGCACATTCCAGATGTGCATTGATTATAGGGAGTTAAACAAAGTAATAGTCAAGAACCGATACCCTTTACCTCGTATCGACGACTTGTTTGATCAGCTTCAGGGATCAAGCTATTATTCGAAGATTGACTTGAGATCCGGTTATCATCAACTTAGAGTCCGAGAAGAAGACATTCCCAAAACTGCGTTTTGTACTCGTTATGGTTATTATGAGTTCTTGGTCATGCCTTTTGGGTTGACTAATGCACCTGTTGTGTTCATGGACGTCATGAACCGCGTGTGCAAACCCTATCTTGATCAATTCGTCATTGTGTTTATTGATGATATATTGATATATTCTAGGACCAAGGAGGATCATGAAGAGCACTTACGAATGATCTTAGAACTA
>BJCM01273772.1:0-34848 GCA_018326385.1 Flaveria bidentis | reverse complement strand
CAGCTTACCTTTTTAATTAACCCATTTTTTCAGTTAGAGAAACCAGATATCACAAAATGACTCAAATTTATACAAATATGATAAGCTTTCCATCATTATTTCTGGTAATTGTTGAAATCTTGAAAATATTAATATTTCACAATACTATGTATAAAAAACAAACAGAGATTTCTCACATGATAAGTTTACAAATTAGATATCAAGAGTATATGAATAACAACAACAGCAACAATAATAGTAAAAATAGAAGAATTACCTAATAAACACAAAGTATGTAGTCCTAATCCTCGGTTTCTTTGAATTTTCTCATAGAAACTGTCCGGCCTCCATGTTTCAGTGAAAAATGGTAAAGAGACAGTCTCTCCATAACGGTATAGTTGTAAACCACATACTCCAACTGCATTCATCACTGATGCATTATATATCACCTTAACTTCGACATCCAATTTCTTTGCCCGAACCACTAGATCACTGTGTGTTGTAGCTCTGTTTCACCAATAACTTGCATTAATAATTAAGAAACTAAAATTAACAACTTCTGTAGTAGCACATATTATATCGATGTGACCATTAGAATAAAATATACGATCGAACAAAAATACAAAATCATGATAGTAGAAACCATGGATCATAATATGAACAAGCTACAATTAAAAACATGGAAAAAGATATTGAAGATGCAAACGAATACAGATCATAATATAAACAAAACTACACTTAAACACGAATTTCATAGTTATAATATAGATAAAATATAAGTTAAAGAAAGTATCATCACCCAAAAGGATCTCCAACAACAAGGAAAGCAACATCAACCTCACGAGCCTCCAACAAAATATCATCAGCCTTTTCCTCTACCATCTCCCTGTCTGCAACTATAACCGGCTTCCCGTACATTTTTTCCTACAGAATACCAATATCAATCATACATATTATTCACATAAACAACCCAAAAAAATATAGCGAATCGTTATCTGATTACAAGATTCAAGAACTTTGATATGTTGTTAAACTTTGAGATTCTATACTGAATAAAAATATACATCGTTTCAGATCACGATGTAGTAACCCAATTAGTAACATTCTAGTTTAGTCAGATCTTTCATGCCACAGCTAGAAGATCATGAGTTCTGTTATCATGGAAATAGTTTCTTAGCAAGCTGCAAGAAAAGTAGAAGGCTGTCTACAATAGCTTTCTTCCCCAACACATAATAATCAAATTTCATTTTGCTTTTAATACATTTGGGACTTTCTAAACAGATAGTATTTATAAACCCCCAAGTCACAAAGATTTGTTTTTAGTAGATCACTAAAATAGTCTGATGATCACAAATTTAACATGAAAAAGAAGAACATAAGTTGCAGAGGTATGATACCAGGGTGGAGATGCCATCATTGGAGATGCCAAATGAGAGAAGAGAAGTGTATGATTCAATGTAGACTTTTTGGGATTTCTTTACAGCTTCTAATCCTCTGAGTGTGATGTCCTTTTCATCTCCTAATCCCAATCCGATTATATACAACATCTTCGATCTTTCTCCTCTGCAATTCGTCTTTCTGATTGCAGATTTGCAGCTTCACTGATCCAACACTAAAACCCTAACCCTTGGATCCTGTAAATGTTTATAGGTATAAATAGTAATTCTCGTACATGATTCTTCAAAAGTCGATATGTCCGAGTTGTTAAAGAGACAGACTTGAAATCTGTTGGGCTTCGCCCGCGCAGTTTCGAACCCTGCTGTCAACGATTTATTTTTATAAAAGTTTTGAATCTAATTCTCTTTTTATTATTTGTCCCTCAATATTAATTTGTAACAAACACAATGGGTGAGAATCCCAAAACATTCACAATATGCTATCTAACAGAAGTTTTCTTTCATGATAGAAACATATTTTTTTTTGTTTCTAAAAGGGTAAAGTATCTTACTAAAACATTAACAACACTTTATAGAAACTCTGTCTCAATATTCGTTGGTTTGAAAAATAACCGTTGAAACTAGTTAAAACCAAACCAAAGCGGAATTGAAACAAATTTAAAACATAACTAGTTTTTTCTCTTATAAAACAGGTTTTAGTCTAAAACAATTTAGACTGATCCAGTTCAAACATTTTTTTACTCAATTTGAACAACTTTTTAAAATGTATACTTGTCTTAAAATTCAGTTTTGTGAAACTTTACTCTTAGACCATAATGTCTCTTAAGGAGCATATTTACACCATTCCAAAGCTAACTTAGCATTACTTTTTTTTTTTTGTCAAAAACACGTGTAATGATTAATGCTCTTTAATATCCTCTAATGATTTCCCAATTATAAATTTTTTGAGAAGTTATGGCGTTATAATGGAAACGCTTCTATTTTTAACGCTTCAATAACTTTTACGATGATGATGTAGTGATATTTTAAAATGCTATAATACCCTTTGATATTGTTTTAATGCCCATCACGTTTGTTCTTATAAACTTGATAGATAAATTTGTTTGGTTAAAAGATGACACATGGAAACCTAGTCTCTCTAAAAGAAAGAGAATTTTATGAATATCTTGTCACGGGATTCCTTTGTTTGATGTTACTTCCCCTTTAAGTCTACGGTTATGAATATTATTTACATTTTATTAAAAGTTATTTCATCAAACAATTCTATATATAAAAATTCTGAGTTATGACCAGCGTTATCTATTCTCTTTGTGGAGTTGGATGTGGCATCAATGTCAAGGTTGGTCACCGGTGTGTATGTGTTGATCAAGTGGAGATAATAAAATGAACATGAAGATAAGCCATACAGTTTTGTATCGCTACATTTTATTATCGTAGACGGTTCAATATGTTATAAAATTATGACCAAATTGCTAGCATCGACTTTAAAAAATGAAATTATAGTTATACTAAACGTCTTAGCAAACATATCCTATTTGATGACTTTAATTCTGTTTATTCTAACATTTAATAAATTTTATAATTTTTGTGTTAGTTATGTTTATGATAATTAAGTCAAGTTTAGTAAAATAGTTATATTTATGACAATTAAGTCAAGTTTAGTAAAATAGTTATATTTATGACAATTAAGTTAAGTTTATTCGAATAATTATATTAAGTATTTATATATATTTTTTATGGGTTATACGTAATGTTTGTGATGAAAAATACAGATTTTATTTACAATGAATATGTGTCCATTTATTCATTTATTTTCATGAATATTTGTTCGTATCTGTTTACGTTAATTAACATCTATTTGTGTTTGTTTACGTTTACTAAGTGTTTATTTTCTTAACGAACAAAAATAAATGAAAAACCTCATTGACCAAATCTATTTTCTTAATGATAAAATAAAACAAGATATTACTCGTGTTCGTTTGATATAATTTGTAGAATTGCAGTATAATTTTTATCGGTTAAATATAACATAATATTATATTTACTTTCATGGTTTTAGGCTTTTTAGCATATAAAATACACAATGCAAAGATATAGATGTGTTGGAGAGAGAGAAACAGAAAGTCCACAAAACCTTTAAAATTCACTTCTCCGTTTCTCTCCGTCCACCGTCCACCGTCGCCGCCGTTAGCCGTCGCACTACGGCGGAGCCACTCGCCGGCGTAATCGGAGATTTTGTTCCAACGCTTATGCCAATAAGTTTCATATCAGTTATCACCAACACTAATTTCTGCAAAATTTCTCCACTTCCTTCAGCTTCACCAACAATCACAAGACCCTTAGGTTACCTTTACTTTGTTTTGCATCTCTTCGAGGCCTTAATTCAGAAGTTCTATGCATTTCTTAATGTTATTTGTGATCTTTCAAACTTTCAGATTGATTTGGTGGTGTTTCGTCATCTTTTTAGGTTTGATTCATTTGAATTGTAGTATCTATTCAAGCAATTTGTGATCGGAAAATGATTATCTGGAGCTGTGGTTATGGTCAATAACTTTGAATTCGATTATCGTCTTGCATACGTTTTGGAATTAGGATTCTATGCTTGTAGGCGTAGTTAGGGAAACTTGTTAGAATGTGATTCCGTTAATGGATAAGATTTTATTTTTTCCTTTATAATTTAAGATATTCTTCTTGTTACATGTGTGCATATCAAATCATAATATAGTTACCTCAAGATACGTCACTGGACTGGGCTGAGTTTTGTGAATAATTTTGTTTTACTTGTTGATTTTCAGTACTAATTATATTTAAAATGTTGTTCGAATTAGTAAGATGAAAGAAACCGAAAACTTAGCGTCAACTGTCTATGCTGCTAAATGCTAATCAATAGTGAAAGTAGCAGTTTCATGTCTAGGCATGCATGACGTGTGCTGCGGCCTTTGATGCTAATCTGTTGAGTTGTTTTGTTTCCTTGGGGCATCTTACTTGAAATTATGCTGTTTATCTCAGATTGTCATTTCATCCGCTTTACATTTTTTGTTGTTAGATTGAATCCATGGTTGTTAAGATCCTGAACATGTCTTAAAATCTGATGATATTATGATTCAGCGTAAATGTGTTGATATTGCGTATGATCTCTAAAAGAATGGGATCTTTCATAGGATCCCGATCTTGGCCATAGGATCATAAGAATCTTGATATGATCCAGTCCGATTTTAATTGAAAATTTTTACTGAGCTAAAAAACTACAAATGATATTAACTTTGTTAACATAAAATAGAGCATCATATGGACCAATCAGCTTATATGCCCCAATAAGAGTAATTTTCATGAAATCAATCAACTTACGCACTTTAAAAGCTAAATTCTTAATCCTCGTAACCTGATTTTATAAATTAAATCGCTATTAAGTCATATTACACTATTGATTGAGCTTGTGAATCTTTGATAAATATGTAATTCACTTGGTCTCGGATATCAAAATACGACACATATCTAAAAGAGAGTATGTCATTTGAGTAGGAATTTCAGATCCCGACTTGATCTTATGATTTCGAGAAGATAAGAAACAATCCGTAGTAGGATCTCAATCTAGACAGCCTTGATTGAATTTAATAACACACAACTGTAATGAGAAGAGGAGAACAATATGATAATGTAAAAGAACCAATTTTCATTTTCTTTATGCCAAGTAATTGTATATTATGTCTTGTGGTTATGGATTTTGGCATTTAGTGATTGTGTTTGTTCATTTTAACAGGTTTACAAGATGATTGGATCTTTTCTTACCAGAGGGCTCATGTATGTTGACATAAAAATTGTTTTTTCTTCAGTTATAAAGATTCTTGATTAAATTTCTAAAACCATGGAGTTACTTAATTGCATGCAGAATGGTGTTTGGATATGCATATCCAGCATATGAGTGCTTCAAATCAGTGGAAAAGAATAAGCCTGATATCGAGCAACTTCGTTTTTGGTGTCAATACTGGTACTATACGTTTTAGTTGTATAAAAGCAATCAATTCACAGGCTTAGATCTTAAATGGTTTTCAGGATCTTAGTTGCTGTACTGACTGTCAGTGAACGGATTGGTGATACATTTGTTTCATGGTAAGATCAAACCTAGGATGTCAAACAATATTATAGAGGTGACATTTATTGCCCATTTACTTGTGGTGGGCCCTTAGGGGATTTGCTTTATGTCCAACGGGTCAAACGGACAAAAAAATAAAGAAAAAGTAGTTCAAAGAAGCAAGTCAAACGGCTGAGAGTCATCTAAAGCTTATTTTTAAGCTCAAAACCTCCTAAATAAATTTATTTTTAAAAGAAGTAAGAAAAATATTGAAATAACATGATTTTTGTAAATCATATAACATCCTAAATGTAAAAAGTTTGGACAAAAAAGCGATCAAGCCATCCCAACTTGATTGATCTGTTCCCTAACCTGCCTGATAGAACCTGCGATTTTAATAACTAGTAGACCCGATTCAAGATGGGCTAAATCTCCAATTACAAGAAGTAACTCTAATATAATTCTAATCTGCCTAAAAACATGAACTTGCTAAACATTAAATAAGCCACTAGTGCAGAAAATAAAGGAGATAACTGGCCCACTTATCAACTAAACACTTGAAGCTGTTGACCAGGGCTGGCAGGGTAAATGGGTCTGCTTCACGGGTTCACCTGGGTTTGCCCGACCCACTGGATACATATTAAACCCATTTTGCTATATTCTTTTAGGCTTTTCCTTTTTTTTACATGTGAGTTACTTGCTGTTCTATTTTTGAAGGGTTCCAATGTATAGTGAAGCAAAGCTAGCATTTTACATATACTTGTGGTACCCCAAAACAAAGGTAAATATTTTAATGTGATGTTATGATATTTATAAGTTAAATATTCATTTTCTAATGTTTTCAAATTATGTGTATTCTTTTGATCATATTTCAGGGGACAACTTATGTATATGATTCCTTCTTCAGACCATACATTTCAAAGCATGAACCAGAGATTGATCGGAACTTGATGGAATTGAGGACACGGGCTGGAGATGTGTTTGTTTTGTACTGGCAAAGAGCCGCAAATTATGGTCAAACAAGAATATTCGATGTTCTTCAATACATTGCTTCACAATCAACCCCCAGACCCCGACCATCTCAGGTACTTTTATATCCAAATAACCACAATTCCATAGGGCTGGAATCTGTAAACGTGGATTGTGGGTTTGTGATAATTCCAGACCATGGCCAATCTAGAGGTTTTAACCGAACTTTTATTTCTTCTTTTCGAAATTGTTAGTTTGTATTAAAAGTGTCAAAATGATAAAGATGGTTCATGAATATAACACTACATATTCCAAAAATGATAATAAATAAATTTAGACAATGGGTTTGGTTTACATGACCGGTTTCAAGTTCCAAACCGTCAGCCAAACCATAAACTGCCAAATTGTCAAATCCGAACTGTATATATCTTAAACTAGCCGAACCAATCTTCGTTTAGGCGGTTTGATCTGTTTCAATGGTTTAATCTCACAATATTTCTGGAGAAAAGGAGCTAGGCATTCCTTTGGTAATAAATTGGAGTTTGCAACTGTTTAGGTTACTTTTGATTTGTACCATACTTGGTTATGATGCTAATTAAACCCACTTAAAATTGCAGCCGCCTCAAACCCGTAGATCACGATCCGCTGCCACTGAAAAGGAGACAAATGAGCCACCGTCCCCTGTTTCCTCACCACCGGCATCATCATCTGATTCGGCTTCTCATCAGCGAGAGGCAGCAGATGCAGAGGGCCACCAACAAGTGCCACCAACGCCATCTTCTCCAGCTGCTGCTGTCTTGAGAGCACAAAAGTCAATCTCCTCACAAAGCGTAACCGTGGCGGCAAAACTTGAAACGTTAAATGAAGTGGAGATGATGGAAACCGAGCAAGCGGGTCCATCAAACCCTGATTCTAATCCTGCTGTGAAGGAGGTTGTGATGGAAGAGGCTGTTAAGGTGTATACGTGCGCTCGATCTAGGAAAAGTAGCGTCTCGTCGGTTCGATGATACAGTTGTTGACAGTTTAGTTGCAAAATGTGAGTATGTAGGAGTAGTTTGGCTTCATAAATGTTTAACTTGTTTCTGTATTAGTATTTCTTGCAACATGTCTTCTTTTAGACGAAATGGAATTATAAATAATGGACGATTTCATATATTTACTATACTTTAAAAGACAAAATGGAAACAACTTATTCATAGAGTACCAGTATCCAATGCAGAATGCAGGTGTACACACCCTTAAGCTTAGCGTACCACTCTTCGATGCTAGGCAGGTTACCCTATTCCCACCGTCTCTCTAATCGCTTACTTCTCTTTCGCCTGTTTTTTTTGGGTATTTTAAATTTTGGTGATATACTATGTTAAGAATCAAAACTTAGGGTTTCTTGATGAGTTTTTAGTTGAATTAATCTTTTGATAAGTGTGTTTGGTAGGTAACAGTCTGATTAAGTTTGCATATGAAATTTCATGTGCTCTGTTTGTTTGATAATGATCATTTTGCTTAATGAGTAATGATGTCCACTTATATTTGACAAACTTTTGCTATTTGATTGGTCAAGATGTCCTTTAGGATTTAGGCAGCTAGAAAATTGGCCAATGCTAATATTCAACATATGAATATTTCATCATAAGTTGGTGCATTGGCTATGTTTTCATCTTAAGATAAAGTGACTAAAAAAGCATGACATTTCCATAAACACAACAAAGAAAGTTACAGGGTGTATGAACAAGGTATACAATTCCCTTGCACTTGAGATTCTGTTTCATCAATTATCTTTTTAGCCCATTCATTTCATTAGAGAAAAATTATTTGAAGGGGTCAATTAATATCTCTTTTTGGATCACAAGGGGTTAGTCTGTCTTTTGGAGTTCTTCGCGAGACCTATTCGATCCACACAAGGCTAAGCTCTACTGGACGGTGGCTTATCGAAGCACTATTTGATAAGATCAGCAATAAAAAGAAAGACCTGCCCTTTCGTAAAGTGTTTTCTTCTCTTATGATAAGACTGGTCGGATGAAAAGAGCATTCCTAAATGCCTTACAAAATTCAAGAGTTAAGCAAGGCTCTTATTCATTTTTTTCTAGCGTAGCTATACTTGTCGTTGATAGATTTGTGAGAATATGATTCCAGGGTTTTATTAATATCCAAAAAGTTTGGAGTTTAATAATAAACGAGCCCCAAATGAGGTTGTCTGTGGCGTATGTCACATGGTCGTTCATGCCCTACCAAAATGATCATTTTTATAAACATATACCACCTATGACATGATGTTAAACAGCAGAAAAACATGACATTAAAAAAACTATTTAAAGCTACAAAACTATATTCATTTATTAATTAAGTTGCAATGATGATGATGTGTATACATAATACAACTATTGATATACTGTCTTCTTGTATTAAAAGGAAATATGATTTTAATATGATAACAATTGTTGTGTTGCTTCTCTCACACAAGTTTAGCTAGGAATAATTTTCTTTGGTCAATATACTTAAAAGTCTTAGTATCATCTGAGATGGAGTTAATAGACTAACTTCATGATGATTTTAACTTGTTGCTAAGTATTTGGTTCCTGACTTCATGCCAAAGAAGAACATTTCAAATGATGAATAAGCTACATTATTTGATTTATTGTTGCACATGCTAACCATGGTTCTGGCAAATAGGTTCATGACAACGAAAAACCTTAATTCTTTTAAAAATATTTTAAGCTGTTCATATAAACTAACGTTTCTTCTTTCTTTCTCTCTCTTTGAATCCTCTAAATTAACATTTCTACTTATCTTGAGTAATTCCTACCTTATTAACAAATTGGAAAGAAGTTAGAGAGAATATCTGTATAAACAACTATTTTGTATAATTAAATGAAATACACCTAACCCAAACTTTTGGATAAGTTGACAACATTGATTCTATGATTATATATGAGAGAGCATTCTCTCTTACATTATTATTCAATGATAATATCATACACAATTTCATCTAAATCTATAGAACAGGACCCATCTTATTCTCGAACCTTTTGCCGAGCCCCACCTTGACCCGTTTTATCTTTGTTGCTACACAAATCTTAATCAAGGGATTAAGGCTTAGGAGCAGTGCGAGAATGAGGTTTTACCAAGGATCAGACTGGAACTTGGTCTCGACTTTGACTGTTATGAAGCAGGTTGCGGCTGGGCTTGGATTCGGCTGAGCGGAGTATCTGCGAGACAAAAAACAACACCGTGAGCCTCACCTTGGGCGGAAAGATTTTCTCCCCGAGACCACACTCCGGCGTGAGAATAAGTATGTGTATTGAGAGAAGATTAATAAGTGGCTAGTTGGTAGTCAAAGTGTTCTCAGAAATGTCCTCTACCTGTGGAGTGGAAGAGGTATTTATAGTGCTTGTGGATGGAACAAAACATGACATGGTTTTATTTTTGGAAGTCTGTGGTCAACGACATGAGCCTGAAATCCCCTAGTTAGGGGGTTTTATACCTTTTTGGTGCAAAGGGTTTCTTATTTGGAATTAATGTCATTTGTCTTTGTAGTTGACTTGGGGATTTTGTGGGCTGCCCTGACCTTCTGTCAATGTTTTGGCTTTATTCGTTTTGTCATCTTATGTTTCCTTCTTATTCTCTTGCAACCAATGAATGATTTCCTTGGTTACCACGCTTACGTGAAGATTTTTACAAGAGTTGAACATGGGGACTCACGATGTTGTTTTTGTGTCTCGGTGGTAACTTGCCCAGCCGCGACTTTGGGCTTACTCCCCCAGCCGCGGTTTGGGCTTACGCTTCCTTCAGCCGCGATACGCCCCTAGAGGTGAGCCGCGGCCTGGTTCCATTGTAGTTCGGGCGAAACCTTTGCTCCGCGGCTAGGTTTTGTTTCTCGTCTCAACCGCGGTCAACACCGAGGGTACTACCATGTTCTCATCGCTTTTGTTAGTTTTGGGGGTGATACCCCTTCATGTCCCCCTAGTCCAATGTCATGGTGTCAAGCATGCCATTGGAATAATAATAATTGCTTTGTGTTTTGGCGGTTGTAACTCCTTGTCATCTTCGACTGATGTGACAAAAACTTTTGTCAATCGACACCGTGTCAACCGCGCCTCGAGCCGCGGCCCTAGGCATCATTATGTCCTCGAGCCCCGTGAACCGATTTTGACCCTTGCCTCTTGATGCCTATAAAAACTTCCTCTTCCCCATTTTTCATTTCCAAGCTTCTTCTACTTTCTCTCATCCAAGAACACACATCTTTTCGGTAAGTCTTTCGAGCCCGCTTCTTTGCGTCTCTAATGGATTGTAGAAAAGACATGGGTCTTCAAACCTCGGTTATTTCTTAAGATTTTCTAAACAAATTTATGCTTCACTATGGTATTTCCCCTGAGCTTAGCCCCACCGTCCCTCCCCACTCGTTGACCATGAGGGATGTACTGGTTGGGGCGATAGCTCTTTATACTTCATTCTTTAGTTTTTGTAACTTTCGGGTTTCGGTTAGTCGCTTCTTGTGCTTGCTTCTTAGGTACTATGATATTCATCTATCACAACTAGTTTCTTTAGGTTTGGTCAAGGTGTACCACTTTGAGATATCATGTCGCGCCCTTAGCTTAGAACCCAAAACAAACCTTTTTAGGGCGTTTTATAAGTTGACTAGGGTAGGTGATTGGCTAACCTTTGAGAAAAGAAAAGCGCCCAAACCTCCTCTAGTGTTACGAACCATAACCAGTTTGATGCATTGGAAGGACCATTTTTTCTTCATTTCTACTAGTGTAGTTCCTTTTGAGATGCACTGGTTGGAAACTAGTAAGTGCATTCAAGACCCTTTTCCCGAATCCGACACGTATGACATGTCTGCTTATGACCTTTTGAAAGCCGAACCAACTCCCCTTCGTAGCTATTCCGAGCATTTTCTTGTGATGGCAAGTGTTAGTCGTAACTGGACTGACCTTGACATGGTTCCGTTCATGACTTATCAAGGGAAACGTAAGTTGCCTCCCCCCTATGCCTTAATGTACATGTTCATGCACCTGATTATTGTTTATATGTTGTGCTTTCACAGGGATGGGGCTTTTCGAGCACATGAAGCTATCTGCCAAGGAAGACATTATTGAATAGGTTGAAGCTTTGCCTGAGGGCGCGTCTCCTATATTAGAGATGACTGCTGGCTTCGTCGTTCAACCGGGTGAATCTCTGCCACCGCCCTCCCGCAAGTGAAAAAGAAATGACGAAACTGCGGCCCCTGTGAGCCGGCCCAAAATGAATCGCCAGAAAGGGTTAGGTGGTCCGAGGCTCAAACTGTCACACCCCGACTGATGGTGGAATCATCGAGGCGGACGAATGTGAAACGATTGTTCATAGTAGATGGAACTAAATTAGTTGGAATAATATTAAATACCATTTTTCATTGAACAATACAAGACAATTAAATAATTACAATATAAACAAGATATAAACAACATAATATTTTAAATTAAACTAAGTTCAAGTCCTATATGAGCACGAAGAGATCCTCAAGTATCAAACCTAAAGTGTTAAAAATAAAGGGTCAACTTTGAAAGTTGGTGAGTTTTCATGGGTTAAACACACCAACATACATACATACATACATACATATATATATATATATATATATATATATATATATATATAAAGATTTACAAATAGCAATTCATGTCAATGGTTATGAATTATGCAAGTTTATAAAATACATATAGCTACAATCAAACCTCGACTTAATTACTAGTTTATATGATTGGCTAAGTGTACTTGGTTCACATGATGAACAAGTCATACGTCACTAGGAGCCGACAATACATCGGCTTTAGCACCAAGTAGGCTTGTCAGGCCCATAGATCTATGTCGTTGCCAGGCTAGCAATAGTTAATGATTGTCAACATATAATGTATCTCATATAACACTCACAATAATATCAATAACCATGACAAAAATAAATATGAATTGCATGTGCATTTACAAGTATCAAGATGTTTACAAGTGTAAGTTTATAAAGTTAAAATATTTCACCTTAAAAGATGTGAAATAAAATAAAAAGGGGTATGGAGAACTCATATGCTATAAAGTTGCACTTAAGATAACAATAAGATGATAAGATGGTTCCAACGATTCCTTCATGATTCAACCTAAGCTTTGGTGTCTTAGGATTAGAATAAAGTTATGATTCAAGAGTAAATATGAACTAGGGTTTCATTTGGAATTTAAGGGTTTTTAATCAAATAATATAAAATCAAGCAATCGAATATGTTTTGGGTCAATAAGGTTGGAATATATCAATTAAAAATAAGAAATCAATAATTTAATTTATTGAATTAATAAAGATTAAATATGATGTGTGAAAAGAAATAATTAATTTAATAATTAATTATTTAAAATTTGATAAAGGTAATTAGTTGAATATTTATTTAAATGTCTTGAAAAATAATTTAAATTTATTTATAATCATTTTATAAAGTTTTTAAACTTCTAAATGATTTTTATAAAGGTTTTACAATATCCAAAACCTTAAAATAAGAATAAAGAACACTAAAAAATTATAATTTTTTATAACTTTCAAGAATTTAAATTAAAGTTTAATGAACAACTTTATTAACTATTTAAGATATAACATGAATAGGTGAATAATTAATTATTTTAATAATTATTTAAATAACTATTTGAATAATTAATTATTTAACATGTAATTTATAATGTTTTGAAATAACCAAATTTGAACTATAATAGATTTATATCCTTTAAATTACATAAAACTAATTAATAATGTTATTATAACCTTTGTTAATCTAAAACAAAATAAATAAATAAATTTAAAATCATAAGTTTTAAAACCCTTAGAATTTATTTAATAATTTCTTAAATATTTTAGTTAACAAATTAATTTTTATTTTGGCTTATTAATATAATAATAATTTTCTGAATTAAAATAATATAGAGAAAAAAACAATTAAAACAAAAGGTTGGCAGAGGCCCGATTTGAACTCGGGACCTCCTGCTTATGGGGGTTGTGAGTTACCAGTTGGGTTATAGCCCGAATTTGTTCAATGTCCAAACCAAATTCATAAATCCATTAATTAGATAAATCCCCAAATTGCCAAGAGCCCTAACTTCATTTGGATCCAAATTGAACACCCAAACAATGATTACTACAGAACTAAACATGGGGCTTTGATTTCCCATGTAAAACCGAGCATAGAAATGTTCTTAACTACTTGGATTGGTTTTGTTTGGTTAGAAAGCAAGAACATGAACAAGTGCGATCATGGGGTTATCAAACATGATTGATTCTTGATGGTTTGATACAATTGACCACTTGGAAAGCTTCGTAGGATGATGAAGATAGATACCCCTCTATTAATTTCCGGTTAAGAGGTTCGAAAGGTGTCGAACGTTAGTTACACGTTCATGTTGAATATGCGAATCGAGCGTGATGTTTGTGTGTGTTCCAGGTGAAATTGGGAGTTCAATTTGTTTAAGAGTATTGATTTGAAGATTTTCCCTCGATCGTAAATACATAATTTGATCAGTTTTGAGTCGATCACGTTCGTGTTTTGTATGCGGTTTTCGGTTTCAGTTCGAGAGGATTAACACCCTCTTAATACAAATTAGAAGGGTCATGTGTTCGAAACTAATGTCGTTCGAAGTGAGGGACGGTTACTTGCGATTTAAATCAATTAATTTGGGGCTTTTATTGTTGCCGGAAGATGGCAGGAGAGTTGGCCGGAGACAGGGGGTTCGAAGGGGACGGGGGGTTTGGGTTTTGTTTCAAAGATTTTCAAGTTTAGTCCCTATAGTTTTAGGTCTTTATTATTTAATGACCAAACTTGAAAAAAAGTTTCATAAATTACAAATTTGACCCCAAACTTATTAAACCCAATTTATAAAAAAAATCTTTCTTTATTAATTTTAATTAAATCTCAAAATCCCATATTTAACATAAACTTATATAACTTTATAAGTTTCGTAGAATTTTGGAATATAATTATTTTTTTTATATAATAATTAAAACTCATAAATGAAAACTTTATAAATTTATAGAGTTATAAATTTTTTTATATAAATTGTTTAAATGGTTTAATGTATGAAGATAAAATAATTTTTGATATTGATTAAACCACACTTCTAATTCATATGATTCGTTATAATTAAAATAAGTTTAATATATCGTACGAAAGTTCAAAATGGGTTCGGGTTTATATTTGAAAATGGGCAGATGTTATACAAACCGAGGTCGTCGCCTCCTCTTGCATCTGTCGCGGCTCATAGGGTAGGTCCCTCAGCTGCTGTAGGGGCGTCTTCTAGCTCAGAGTCAGATAGTGCTAGTTCTGCACCCCTATCTTATGATGGCCAGTCTGTTGGTGGCTCCGGTAAAGGAAAGATGGTTGCTTCTTCTGAGGACACTGACCTGAATGTGGAGGAGAATTTGTTCCTGACTGGGATTTGACTAGTGGAACTATCTTTGAAACTCTAGAGTTGTGTGGGGAGTTTATGTTCGCGTCTTGCACGCCTGCTAAGTTTTATCGTGGAGAAGATCTGAAAAACAGGGAATTGTCGAACGCTGGTTGTTTGGCTGTAATGAATGGTTTGTTTTCATTTGTTTAAAGTCATGGTCGTTGGGTTGAAGGTTTTAATGAGATTTGTGATCTCAAGAAGCAAGTGTCAAAATTGGAGGCTGAGAACGTGTCTCTCAAGTCTCGTTGTGATGTGTCTGAGCTTGTTAAAGAAAAACTTACCCAGGATCTCAGTGGTGTCTAGGAGGAGCTTTGTATTCAACATGCTTTGGTGAAAAAACTTGCTTCGGAATTGCAGGATAATAAAATGGCTCACGAAGGTCATATTGCTAGCCTTGAGGAACAGGTAGCACATCTCACGTATGAGGAGAAGTGGATCATCTTAGATGGTGTCGGTTTGGCTTTTAACAAGATACGTGATAGCGACGAGTTTCTTGATGCTTTGGCCAGGATCAATAGTCTTTCAAACAAGGTGGGGTACAATGTGGGTCTGTTGGATGGGGCTCGCCTTGCTGCAGAGGGCAAGAAACCCGAGGAAGCCAAGAATTTTGACAAAAATGCATTGATGAAACTGCGAGCTGAATCTGACTGCTTTGATAAATCCATTTTTCCCATGGCTGAGACTATCGTTGCTATGTGCGATTCGAGCATTGAGGAGATAAAATCATTCCTAGCCCCTCGTGCTGAAGACCCTGCTTGTTTTTAGCTAGTTTGTCTTTGGGTGTCTTTTTTGTATTTGTAATGTCACCAAACTTGTACTCGACTTTATGTTGTTTTTATTTTGGTAATGGTATTTAATCTTTGACACCCCATACTTTATGTTTATATTGTTGATCATTGGGCTTGTTCTACTCCTTTGGCCATGATATGTCCCTTGACCTTGACTTTGGCTGCGGTTGCCCCTTGGTTGTGGCTTTTGGCCACGACTTGCCCCTTGGTTGTGGCTTTTGGCCGCGACCGTCCCTTACCCATTGCCTTGGCCGCGGCTTGCCCCTAGTTGTGGCTTTTGGCCGCGACATGATTATGGCTATATCTGTTATAGTGGTTTGTTAGTTTCAGGCACGACTTAACCTTTGGTTACGAATTTGGCTGGGGCTTGTCCTTTGGATATGACTATGGCTGCGGTTCTTCTCTTGGTTATGATTTTGGCCCGGTTTGATGCAGTTATCAACGTATTTTTGGTTATCGTTGTTATTCATCTTATATAAGATGTTATTTTGCCTCACACTCTGTTGGCAGGGTGGGACCTCGGCCGTGTCTACCGGCGTTTGTTTCAGCCACGATGCGGTCTATATTTTGTTTAAAATTGGCAACTTTCTAACTCGTTTTGATTTCGAGATACTTGTTTTTTCTGGCTTTGGTTATTTGCCGAGTGAGAATGCATATTTTTTGAGTGGCACTAATTGTCTTCCAAAGTATAGCCATGTGTTCGAAGTGACGTATTTGGTTTTCTTTGAGATCTGGTTACGAACAATGAGTTTTACTATCAAACCTTGAGAATAGCCGCACTTGCTTATTTGTTCGCTCTTGTCATGACTTTTTGTGGTTTCGTCTAACCTAATTTGGCAAATGTTAGATTGTTTGGTTATTTATCGTACCGCTCACAAACGTTGCTTGAATAGTTGCATCGGTATCTCACTTCTCTTTCTTTGCTCACACGTCATTGTGGTTTCATGACTTGTTATGACACTGGTTGTATAAAAAGACATTGATCTGGTGTAAAAATTGGTGCTCGCATGCACCTTTTTAAGGAAAAACGAGTTACAATGTTAAGATCCTACTGGCTATTACATGTAGCATCGCCGGAGCTGAGCTCCATTCCAAGTTCGTGGAATGGGCGTCCCGTCCAACTTTCATATTTTGTAAGCCCTATTCATCCCCACTTTGATTATCTGATATGGACCTTCCCAACAAGGTTCGAGCTTTCCTTGGCTTTCGATTCGACTTGCTTCATTACTTTGCAAGCGTAGTCTCCCGGCTTGAAAGATTGCTTCTTCAGCCTTGACTTGTAATATATTTCTACTTCTTTCTTGTGTCTTGCCTCACGTATGTAACACCCGGCCCTTCGCATCAACAATATTGTCCGCTTTGCCCACGAGGAGCTCACGGATTTGCTTTTGGTTGCCCGGGTGAAAACTTCCCAGGAAGGTCACCCATCCCTGGATTGCTCCCACCTAAGCACGCTTAACTGTGGAGTTCTCCTCTCATCCACAGCCAATACGCCCAAAACGCGTTGTTGATATTAAAGGCCATACATTCCTTATGAACCAGGAATCTCTCCTGTCCACGACCGATGTGGGATATGTGTAAGGTGTCATAATGTATAGCCGCTATCATCCTTCATTCTTCAAGTAAGTCCAAATTTAACCGAAGTTCTTCCTCATTGTTGGTTCTTGAAACTTGTAAAACACGAGTTGACGGCATCCCAATCTCAACAGGTATCATGGCCTTTCATCCATAGGTCAAACTGAATGGGGTTTCTCCATGACTGGTCTTTGGCATGGTTCTATGGGCCCAGAGGAAACTTGATAAATCTTCAAGCCAGTTCTTGCCTTCTAAGCCCAGACGTGTCTTGATCCCTTCTACGATACTTCTGTTCACTCTTTCAACCTGGCCATTGCCTTGGGGATGGGCTACCGAAGTTAGAATCTGCTGGATCTTCAAATCTTCGCACCATGATTTGAAAGGGTTTTTAGCGAATTGCTTGCCATTATCTGTTACGATGAACAACGGAAGGCCAAAATTACATATGATTTTTTCCCAAACAAATTTCCTAATCTGCTACCCCGTAATTATCGCGAGGGCTTTGGCTTCTACCCACTTTGTGAAGTAGTCGACTGCTAATAGCAGGAATTTAACCCTTCCAACCGCTTCTGGAAATGGACTAACAGGGATCATATCATTCTTCAGACGGTGACACATGGGGGCGTGCTTCACATCTTTGGATCTCAGCTGTAAGGCCCCGTTCCCGGGACGCTTACAGCTGGATCCTCATCGCACATAAAACATATAAATACATTTGTCTTAAGAAAATATTGTAGCGGAAACATTCAAAAGGACATCTCATTTCATTAGAAACACTTTTGCCAAATAATACATCATTATCCGGTTACAAAATACATGTTTGCATTACATCACAAAAGCGTTATAATTGGATGCCATCCTAAAAGAGCTGAGTAGCCTCGCAGTGCCATCCTCGGCAATCATTACCTGCCAACTGGAAAACATATAAAAAGTCAGCGTTGCTGAGTGAGTTTCAGTTTTATAATAAAACATACTTTGTCTTCATTAAAACCATTCTTTTCTTTCACGCGATCATACATCATACGTACACATAGATAATATCTTTATTATCTCTTTTGTTCATTCATTCATTCGTTTTTTATAACTTTACTTGCGCATCGGATATCTCTCGTACCAATACCATATGCTACACCCCGAACTATTAGCTACTGCGCCAAAGTCAATAAGTGAACAACTGAGCGTATGCCACAGTACTAGAGGTAAGCGGTAGAGGCACTACACGTTTGGTCGATCACAAAGAAGGACCCTGATATCCAATACTTGCACGACTTCATCCATTCTTTCATTAATGCATGCATTCATCATCACGTTCCTCTTTCATTATCTTTCACTTTACATTACATAATACTTCGTTCATTCATTATCATAACACGTAAAGCCACAGGAAAGATAAACATACATCATCATAAGGAACATAACATGCACAGTCATTACGTCATACAGGGTAACATCATACATACACGACATGCATCATGCAACATCATCATCAATTTCATCATGCCCTACATGCTCTCTAAGGCCATAACAATTATCTTACGTGTTCATACGGGAACCTTTATGTCAACACTTACATCTGCACTTTCCCCCAAAAGTCAGAAGTCAAACTATATTTTCCTCGGGTGCAACAGCCCTATTCAGGCGTATGGACACCCTTCAGTCACATGGCCTCCATACGACTGAACACTATGCGAATGAACTAATGCGAATGAACTAATGCGATGGACACCCAGTCGTGCGAATGGAAAATGCGGATCGACACTCATGTGAATGAACACCCAGTCGTGCGAATGGACAATGCGGATGGACACTCATGCGAATGAACACCTAGTCGTGTGAATGGACAATGTGGATGGACCTCATGCGAATGAACCTTCAATCATCCGAATGGACCCCAATCGCACCCTATTCGGCCGTATGGCCTCCATTCGGCC
Source organism: Flaveria bidentis (assembly GCA_018326385.1). NCBI lineage: Eukaryota > Viridiplantae > Streptophyta > Magnoliopsida > Asterales > Asteraceae > Flaveria > Flaveria bidentis. Next base: position 15,692 of record BJCM01273772.1, on the reverse strand, counting down.
TCCAGTCGGTCGCCTAGCCCTAGCTGATGCAGAATGCAGTTCATCCCTACTGCAGCCGAGGGTTTCCGGCCTCCAAACTCATCTAAACCCATTTTAAGCCCAAATCGACCATCCTAAACCTGAGGAATGCATACCACAACACCATTCAAGCACACACAAGCTCACAATCAAGACTCAAACGCATCATACGTAACACACCCCAAATGGGTCAAACACATACACATACAAAAACGGGTTTTTATGCTTTCCAGCCCCAAAAGCGGTTGAAAACAAGTAAAAGTGGGGTCCTAGAACTCACACAAACGAGCACAACGACAAGGGCTTCGATTTGGCTTGCTACGCGACGATTTTGGCGACCCGAACTAACCCGAACCGACACTTTTCTCTTTTCTTCTTCTTTCCCTCTTCGCTCTCTCCTCTTGGCTAATTTTGTGAGTGTGGGGGAGAGGGTAAGGGCTGCCCTCTCCCTTATATACTCCCACTCGCCCGACTTTCTTTCGTGGGCGAGTTTGGTCCCTCGACTTTGGACTTTATTTTTTTTTTTCTTCCTTTGTCGTCTTCAAAATAATAAATAACCGGATGTTACACAATCAAAAGAACCTTTTAAATTCCACATTAAAAAATGAGTACTTTATATCTTCATAGACTTGATTAAATAGTTTTACCTTAATAAACAATATTATAATAAAATGGATGAAAGGAAAACAAAAAAATAAATATGATCTAATAAATTAACAATCACTTATAAAATAAAAAAAAACCACATTTCAAAAATTAGTTAGAAACATCTTAAATTTTGGAAAATAAGGATTTTGTTGATGGTAACAAATGAAAAAAGGAAAAAGAAAATTAGATGATAATGAAATAAAAGACAATTGAAAATATTGATGTCTAATTTAATTACATTTTTAATAGTATTTTATTTTAATTTCTAAATCAATTCTTTGTTTTTACTAATAGTAGTTTCTATAGAAAATACATATAAAACATTATAATTGGTGTGCCTTTAAGTGATACTATGCAATTTTAAAATAAATATTTATTTTAAGTTATGACTTATTTTGTCTTTCAAAAAATAAATATTTGATAAGAAGATAATTTTAAAAATTAACCAATAGAATTTGGTAAAAGTAAAAGTAAGAGATATATGTTTTTTAGTTTAAAATGGAAGGATTATAATTTATATTCTGTTAGCTGCGTAGGTCTAAGGTATTTTAGAAACAAAATGTGTATTTAAAAATTTTAATACCAAATTGGTAGATTGGATTATTTTGGACAGAAAAATTATTTATTATTATATGTCAAGATGACATATGACATTAGATGTGTCTAAAAAATTACATGTGACAAACATAGTTACCCTTTTATTAGAGTAGTAGAATTTCTAATAATGTTTGAATGTTAATAAACATAATATATTAGAATTTAACAATATATTGAAATTATTATATCTAAAGAAAATAATTTAGTTATACCAAACTAAATTAAACATAATTGGTCTCCATAATTAATATATTCCGCATATTTACTTCTCAGAATTAAAAATTATGATCTACACTTAAAATATTATGATATATATTTAACATATTAAATAATAATATAACAAGTATTTTCAAACTACTATTTAAATGGGTTGTTGTATAACATAGCCCAGTAATTACATACATCTTCTAAAAATTTATATAGAGTGATGCAAGTTTATTATAATAGATAACAAATAATATCTAATACCACTAATACATAATACTCTTAAAATTCTTCAATATACTTTACATATATAAACTTTTTCTATTTTCAACTTTCCAAATATACTTTCCCTATTTTTAAAACTGATTATAATATTATTTTCTCTAAAATTATTTGAGTATTTCAAATATTGTAATTGATATACTATTATTTAAAAGGTTTCCTTATTCGAATTGATTAGTTAAACTTTAATATATCCTGATATAATACAATTTATATAATCATTTTCTTAATCCATATAAATTACTTAACATTACAAATAACCAAATTTAAGAACCAATTTATTTACATATCATATTCTAAAATATTTTTTGTATTTGGAGAAGTCGAAGTTCTTGATAAAGGAAAGAATAACTCAAGCAAATTATAATTAAAATTATTTAATATACACCCGTATTTTAAAACTTTGTTTTTGTAATTATTTTTAATTTAGATCAAATTATCATTTATTTAATCAATATATAAATAAATATACATTCATAAATACTGATTAAAGTAATAACAAGTTTCCTTATTTATTTAGCAACATATTCTTTCTGAATTAAAATTACCTTTATAAATCAATTTCAAAAATAAATCTGCCTATATAACATATCATACCATCTCATAATCATTAATTTATCAAACAACATATATTGGAATCAATCAAGCGGAGACCTTTTATCAAGAATCATTTGGGTACCATCCTCTTCTCCGATCTAATTTTCTTTTGTATGTTTTATATTTTGGTTTAATGTGATGTTCTAGCATCATATTAAACAATCTTTCTATAAAATTTAAACTTTACAATCATAATTAGTGAACATCTTTTTTCCGTAATTTTAATAACCACCAACAACAATTTTGAAACACTTATAAGAATGTTTAAATGATTTATGATTATTTTCAACATAAAAGTATTCAAACTAATATTCTTATATGTAATGTTATGATATTATGATGTTTGTCGATGCATTCTTATATTAATTCCTTTAGTTTACACTTCCATTCTCCTTATAGATACACGTTTTAATCGACACTTTTACTTGTGATTTTATCATAATCGAGATTTAATCAAGAGTACCTGCCAAATTAGTTGCTCGCTCCAAAAGTGTTTGCAAGGAGTGGTTGTTTGCTTTGTCATCATCATATATATAAACATGCATGCGTGCGTATGACAACATCATCCAAACCACGAATGCTTTCTATTACTAGTTCAACCATATCTATCGGTCCCCTTACTCCACTTCCACTACATCCAACAGCTTCTATCGCTATTACCGTCCCTTTCTCCGTGAATCCCGAAGACCTCTTGATACTTTCTAACCTTCATGGCCTTATATGTGATGCTACAAAAACCACTCATGAATTATTCCTTTGGAACCCAACATCAAATCCTTACAAAAAAAATAATGACACAATATGGTAAGGGATTTTATAAAGACCTTAAGGATGCATTTGGGATATAAATCGATTGTGATAATGATTACAAGCTCTTGCACATAAAGTGTCGAAAACAAAATATATATGCTTTTATTTACTTTAGAAACCAAAATATATGGACATTGATTAACTTCATAATTAAAAATCAGTATGGTACAAATTCGTTTGATTGGACATCTAGTACCTTTTGTAAGGATTCTTTATTATTCATTGTTAGGGAACCATGGAATGGTGGTTTTCAAGTCGTTATTTCATTCGATGTAGACAAAAAGACGTTTAAGGAGATACGTTTTCCTCCACAGCCTAAAAAGATATTTTGTGAAGGACACTTAGTGGTTGTGAAAGATGAACTATTCATATTTCTTAGTTGTAGATCTCCTACTTTTAGTGTTGACCTTTTCAAATTACAAGATGAAGTTTGGTTGAACATATACAACTTTCCTCGAGTTCATTCTTATTCATTGACTCAATTATATGGTGTTCATGATGCCACGAGTAGGAGGAACTTATTAGTTACAACGAAATGGGGACATGCTTATGAGATTCAAATGAAAATTGAAAGTTTTGATACATACCTTCCAATGAATGCTTTCTGTGATTTTAGGGGAGCTGTTTTCTTTGAGAGTATATTGTTCTTGTATGTTTAGTGGGATTTCAAATTTTTTGTCTAATGTTTAATTGAGTAGTTGACTTTTTCTTCTCTTGTATGAATTATTGGATCAAATTCCTTTTCTTATTGCTTTAGAATTATGATCTATATAATTTTGGGTATTTTGTTATATGTCACTAATGTGACAACTCACTCGATTTCGTTATGCCAATGCAGTAAACCAGGGATGTAGCACAACCATGTAACGCGATTTTCGGGACCAAAGTTCTTTCAACATGGGGATAATGTGACATCCAGAAATTTTCCGTTATCAAACTCCGTTAGTTCCGTTAGGTCTTGCGTACACGTATCGTGAGCACACACTAGTTGTCGTTAAACGTTGATGACTTAATAAAACTAATCTATGATAAACAATAATAATCTAATTAATTATTTTGATTATTAGTTGTGATTATGTGATTCATGAATGTATTGAATCTTAAATAGTTATTTTGTAAATTTTACGTGAAAACGTGATAGCGTGTTATATATATTTTGTGTGTTGTGTGACTTATTATTATAAATGTTACTGATTATTACTATTAGTTTATAATACTTATAATTAGTTGTTAAAAGTATTTAAAAATTATTAGAAATATTAGTTTTTATAAAATATAACTAAAGGGGTTTACTTTGTAAATTATTCTAAACCTAAAACATACCTAAAATATAACCCTAATCCCCCCAAACCCCAATTTTGGCCGCAAACCCCAACCCCACACCCCAATCTTGCGAATTCAACCTTCAACACACACAAAGAATTCGATTTTGGTTGGTTCCAAGAGCTAAAAGGTGTTTTACAAGTCCAATTATCGATTTCTACACGTTTAAAGGGAATGTTTTATCATGTTGTTCATAGTTTTTTATTCTTGATAAACCCTAGTTTGAAATTGATGATGATAATATGAAATTTATGATTGTTATATGATTATATGATGTTAGTTAGCTTGTATGAATGCTATGATTATGTTGATTATGCAAGAAATCTATGGTTTGATCATCTAGTTCATACACTGTCATAAGAGGAAACTTTTTGTTCTTGGAATTCATGATTTTCATAATGTTATGATGTTAGATACAATTCTTGGATGTTAGTTTAATTGAATTGTGCAATAAAATCCATGAATTTGAGGTGTTGATCATGACTTACTAAAAGTAGAAACTTTTGTGAATGATGTTTGGGAATTTGGATGATTTGGTAATGATTAGTACGTCATAATGAATGTTATGAACTTGATTAGGTATAAAATTTATGAAATTATGATTGAACTGAATGCTAGATCACTTTTGGGTGTTACTTTCCTAAAAGGGAAACTTTATTTTTGTAGAATATTGGATGTGATAAATTGGGCATGCTTGTGATGTTAGGATCATGTTAGAATGATTGTTGACGTTGTTTGATGTGATAGAACATGGTATTTGAGTTGTATGGATGCTTGGTTGATCATGTAGGAGTATAGGTTGTGGTGATCATACATGATGATGAATTTTGGTTAGTGATTAGGAAATCATGTTTGGGATTGGATTGATTGTCACTATGAACATTGGTTGGAATGAACCAAGTGAATGAATGTAATTATGATTGTCATACACGCGTCCGAATCTGAGGCCCCAACTTAGTAGGATTGGCAGGGTTTAGGATGTGAAGTCGTGGGTGGCTTCACATGGCATGTAGTGCATGATTAGGCTTCACGTATGACTTATTTGTTGTGATGTATTTATATTTGTGTTGAGCATGTTGGTTGTTTGAGATTTGCATGAGTGTATGATGATCTAATGTGGTATGATGACCTAGGTAGAACTTAGGTTGATAATGTGATACACATGGATAATTTGCATGATACTATGGTATGTTAAGTTGTCCTATATGAATAAACTATATTTCAACTAATATGTCACCAACGGGTCAAATAGGTCAACTAGGTTAACCTAGGGTTGTAAAGTTTTCTAGGTACACGTACTTATGCGCTTGTGTGTTCTAGGTAACCTTTGAAGGGTTGTCTTTCCACCTATCACCAATTCTTTTTATTCATTATTTGTACGCACCAGGTGAGTTCATGCCCCTCGATTTTATGAACTCTTTTTTGGAGGAGGTAGCATACTTGTACTCAAATGCTATTATTATAAGTTGTGTATGTTTTAACATAGTGTTTAATACCTTGTAAGTCCTCACACTTTCGGATTGTTAATAATGGTAACTAGCATGAAATCTTGGGTGGTACTACTGGGTCTGACGAGCCTCAGCTGTGCAACTCGAGGACAAACAGGTGCAATTTTGTCCTAAACACAAACATCGTCATGACCTGGTAAGTCGTGACGGGAGGCAACAAATGAAACACAGTCCGCTTCGATCGTGAAATCATTACGTTTATTACTTGTGAATATAGACTAGCTAACTATTTTCAATGCACTTATTATGTTATGCAAATGTTATTGAATATAATATACGCAAACTATTGAATTCACCAACGATTGTGTTGATATTTTTAGTATGCTATTCTCAGGTCGTTAACTCTGCTTGCTATTAGGAGCACCACACGAGTCCATCATGCAACCTTAGACTCTATTTAAAAGACAATACTATTGGTTGTCATTTATGGATTTTAAATTGTTGAGTTGGCGAATGTTTTGCCAAATTATACATTTTTATATTTTGGGTTTGTTTTAATTACTAAACGCTTCCGCATGGTTTTCAAGTTTTGAACTCTATTTGGTTTTGTTTGATTGTATAGCGTTTTTCTTAAACCTATGTGGGGAGGGTTGTTTCCCACACAACTAAAAAGTTGAATTTTGACATTTTTTGAATATTTTATGAGCTACTTATGAATTATTTATGATACGTTATCATTTTGGTTATAAATGTTATGGTTGTGACTATACATTATTTCTTATTATTTACCATACTACGATGATATTAATATGTTAGATTTTACTCATTATTGTATTTGTGAATTTAAAGTGAAATATGGACGGTAGAGACAGAGGACGTGGACGTGGCCGAGGGCGTGGCCCCGGCAACATGAACATGACCCCACCTGAATTAGTTGCATTAATAAACCAACACGTGCAAGCGACATTAAATACTCAGCCCACATAGTTTGGAGGTAAACGGTGACACTAGTCGTCATTTCCACAATTATTCTGTTAGGTGATTAATTCTTTCATTTTGATTTGAATACCCTAACACGTTGAATACAGGACCACCTGGGTGCACATACAAGGCATTCATGGACTGTAAGCCGCATACCTACAGTGCAGCCGAGGGAGCTGTAGGGCTTGTAAGATGGATTGAAAAGACTGATTCAGTATTCGCCAAATGTAACTGTCCAGTGGCGGATTATGTGAAATACGCCACAAGATCACTAGAAGGTGCACCACTTACATGGTGGAATGCTCAGGTGCAAATGCTTGGCCAGGAAATGGCAAATGCACTGCTGTGGGAGGAAATCAAGATGTTGATGACGGAGGAATACTACCCCCATGATGAAGTTCAAAAGTTGGAAGCTGAGTTCTGGCAATTGAAGATGGAAGGATCCAACATCGATGCTTACACTACTAGGTCACATGAGCTAGCAACACTCTGTCCCGGCACGGTTAACCCGCCGACCCGGCGAATTGAGCTCTACTTATGTGATTTAGTTCTGGAGATTCAGAGTATGGTGACTGCTGCAAATCTCCCTACCATTCAACATGTTATATGACTGGCTCACAAGAACCAAGCTTTGGAGCAAGGAAGGTTACCCAAGCGGGGCGCTATGGCAAGCATGCTTGATAATAAACTCAAGTAGGATAACAATGCTAGCAAGGGAACGTTATCTGATAACCCTCCCCAGCAACATCAACCTCAACAGCATCAGCAGCATAGACGGTTTGACAACAATCATAACTTCAACCAACCATCTTCATCGTCTCAAGGACCAAGTGGATATGTGGGGAAAATCCAAAGTGAAACCGATGCAACTACCACCACACTGGCAGGTGTGACAACTTTTGATGCTAGCATTGTGGGAAGGTTGGAAAGGTGGCAAAGGATTGTCGTAGGGAGTTAATTAAGAAACCTCAGCAACCTCAGTAGCCTCAGCAACCCCAACAGCCCCATGAAACACCAAAGGGTTGCTTTGAGTGTGGAAAGGAACGACAGTACAAAAGGAACTGTCCTCAACTAAGAAAAAATAGGAATGGCAACGAAAATAGTGGCAATAATAACAATGGGGGTAATGGTGGTAACAATGGTGGAGCTAAAGGGAGAACCTTTGTCATGGGTTCAGGTGAGGCTCTAAACGATCCTATTACTGTTACTGGTAAATTTCCTATTAATGGTCATTTTGCTTCTGTACTATTTGACACCGGGGCCGATAGGAGCTTTATCTTTATTAAGTTTTGTAGCCTCTTAAGCGATAAGCCTTCTGCATTGGAGTCTAAGTATGTTGTAGAATTGGCTTATGGTAAGCAAATCTCCGTTACGCACGTACTTACGGGTTGCAAGATAGAACTTGTTGGTTATACCTTCGATATTGATCTTATGCCTGTTACTCTTAGAAGATTCGATTTGGTCATTGGGATGGATTGGCTGTCCAAGAAGCAGGCAGAGGTGATTTGTCATCAGAAGGTTATTCACATTCTTCTGAAAGATGCAGAAACTCTCTCGGTTAAGGGCGAGAAGAGTGGTGTTGTGATAGGCATCATATCATTCATGAAGGCTTAGAAGTGGCTAAGCAAGGGTCACTTAGCCATATTAGCCCTTGTCTCTAACATGAAACAAGAGGAAAAGAAAGTAGAGGATATTCCAGTGGTTCGTGACTTCTTGGAGGTGTATCTAGAGGATCTGCCTGGACTACCACCTCATCATCAAGTTGAGTTCCAGATTGATTTGACTCCCGAAGCTGCTCCGATTGCGCGAGCACCTTACCGGTCGGCACCGAACAAACTGCAGGAACTATCTATACAACTACAGAGCTGTTGGATAAGGGGTTTATTCGACCGAGCTCATCGCCGTGGGGAGCACCTGTTTTTTTGTTAAGAAGAAAGATGGCACATTCTAAATGTGCATATACTACAGGGAGTTGAACAAAGTCACAGTCAAGAATCGATACCCTTTACCTCGTATCGACGACTTGTTTGATTAGCTTCAGGGATCAAGCTATTATTCGAAGATTGACTTGAGATCTAATTATCACCAATTGAGAGTTCGGGAAGCAGAAATCTCCAAAACTACATTCCGTACTCGTTATGGTCATTATGATTTCTTGGTCATGCCTTTTGGGTTGACTAATGCACCAGCAGTGTTCATGGATCTCATGAATTATGTGTGCAAACCCTACCTTGATCACTTTGTTATTGTGTTTAATGACGACATATTGATCTATTCTAAGGCCAAGGAAGAACATGAGGAGCACCTACGTTTAATCTTGGAATTATTTCAAAGGGAACAGTTGTACGCCAAGTTTTCCAAGTGTGATTTCTGGATTCGTGAGGTGCAATTCGTGGGTCACATTCTTAACGAGAAGGGAATACACGTGGATCCTGCAAAGATTGAGGCTATAAAGAACTGGTTGGTAACTAAGACGCCTAATGAGATAAGGCAATTTCTTAGACTGGAAGGGTACTATTGGCGTTTCATTGAGGGATTTTCAAAGATCACTCAACCTTTTGACCCATAAAGGAACAACCTATAAATGGGGTGAGAGTCAAGAAGCTGCTTTTCGGTTACTGAAATGAAAACTCTGTAATGCACCAATATTAGCATTACCTAAAGGAAGTGATGATTTTGTGGTTTATTATGATACTTCTATCCAAGTACGTAGTTGCGTTCTGATGCAACATGACAAAGTAATAGCTTATGCCTTGTGACAACTGAATGTACATGAAAAGAACTACACTACCCATGATATGGAGTTAGAAGCAGTGGTCTTTGCCTTGAATATTTGGAGACATTACTTGTGTGGTACCAAATACACTATTTACACCGATTACAAGAGTCTTCAGCATATCTTTAAGAAGAAAGAGCTTAACATGAGGCAACGCCACTAGGTGGATTTGTTAAATGACTATGATTGTGCTATCAAATACCACCAGGGAAAGGCGAATGTAGTCGCTGATGCCTTGAGTAGAAAGGAAACCGCTAAGCCTCAAGGAGTGCGTGCTCTACAACTCACTAGTAGCACTCACTTGACCGAACATATCAAGGAAGCCCAGATGGAAGCCTTGAAAGGTGAGAACGTTGGATATGAATCTTTATACGGGATGGATAAACAGTTAGAAGTCAAATCTAATGGAATACGGTATTTCATGGATAGACTTTGGGTACCTTTATATAGGAACCTAAGAGGTGTTATGAGTGAAGCACATAAGTCTAAATATTCCACACACCCCGGCTCTGAAAAAATGTATCATGACTTGAAGGCGCACTATTAGTGGCCTAGTATGAAGGTTTATGTAGCTACCTACGTGAGCAAGTGTTTGACCTGTTCTAAGGTTAAAGTGGAATATCAGAAACATCTGGGTTATTACAACAACATGAAATCCCCTTATGGAAGTGGGAACAGATTTCTATAGATTTCATTACTAAGTTGCCCAGGACTCCTAGTGGTTGTGACACGATATGGGGATTGTGGATCGACTCACTAAGTCAGCTCACTTCTTAGAAATCAAGGAGACTGTCAAAATGGACAAGTTAACTTGAACTTATCTGAAGGAGGTTGTTTTGAGACATGGCGTACCGATCTCGATTATTTCTGATCGGGATGCTCGTTTTACGTCTCATTTCTGGCAATCATACAAAAATCTTTGGGTACATGTCTAGACATGAGTACTGCCTATCACCTGCAGACTGATGGTCAAAGTGAACGTACTATTCAAAATTTGGAAGACATGTTGCGTGCTTGTGTGATCGATTTCGGGAATAATTGGGAAGCTTATTTTCCATTGGTTGAGTTTTCCTACAACAATAGTTATCATACTAGCATCAAAGCAACACCATTTGAGGCCTTATATGGACGAAAGTGTAGATCACCAGTTTGTAGGGCGGAAGTTGGTGATAGTCGATTGACTGGTCCTAAGTTGGTACATGAGACCACATAGAAGATAGTACAGATACGAAACTACATGGCTGCAGCACGAGACAGATAGAGGAGTTACGCAAACAAATGATGGAAACCTTTGGAGTTCAAATCGGTGACAAAGTTTTGCTGAAAGTTTTGTTGTTGAAAGGTGTGATTTGGTTTGGCAAAAGAGGCAAGCTTAATCCAAGATTTGTTGGACCATTTGAGATTCTAGAAAGAATAGGTCTAGTGGCGTATCGATTGGACTTACCGGATTCACTGAGTGGCGTACACAATGTATTTCACATGTCAAATCTAAAGAAGTGCCTATCTGACGAGACACTGATTGTACCACTCAAGGATGTACAAATAGATGACCAATTACAATTTGTGAAAGAAGTCGTTGAAGTAATGGATCGTGAGGTCAAGTCTCTTAAGCAAAGAAAGATACCTAAAAAGTTCGTTGGAACTCAAGGCGTGGGCCGGAATTCACATGGGTGCGTGAGGATCAGATGAAGCTTAAGTATCCTCATTTGTTCGCAATGATGATGCCAACCGGGGAAGGTACTGCTTAAATTTCGGACGAAATTTCTTTCAACATAGGGATGATGTGACAACTCACTTGATTTCGTTATGCCAATGCAGTAAACTAGGGATATAGCACAACCATGTAACGTAATTTTCGGGACGAAAATTCTTTCAACATAGGGATAATGTGACATCCGGTATTTTCCGTTATCAAACTATGTTAGTTCCGTTAGGTCTTGTGTACACGTTTCGTGAGCACACACTAGTTGTCGTTGAACGTTGATGACTTAATAAAACTAATCTATGATAAACAATAATAATATAATTAACAATGTTGATTATTAGTTGTGATTATGTGATTCATGAATGTATTGAATCTTAAATAGTTATTTTGTAAATTTACGATAACGTGATAACGTGTTATATATATTTTGTGTGTTATGTGACTTATTGTAAATGTTACTGATTATTATTGGTTGATAATACTTATAATTAATTGTTAAAACTATTTAAAAAGTATTAGAAAGATTAGTTTTTTATAAAATATAATTAAAGGGGTTTACTTTGTAAATTATTCTAAACCTAAAACTTACCTAAAATACAACCTTAATCCCCCCAAACCCCAATTACGGCCGCAAACCCCATCCCACACCCCTATCTTGCGAATTCAACCTTCAACACACACAAACAATTCAATTTTGGTTGGTTCCAAGAGTTACAGGGTGTTTTACAAGTCCAATTGTCGATTTCTACACGTTTAAATGGAATGTTTTATCATGTTGTTCATAGTTTTTTATTCTTGATAAACTCTAGTTTGAAATTGATGATGATAATATGAAATTTATGATTGTTATATGATTATATGATGTTAGTTAGGTTGTATGAATGCTATGATTATGTTGATTGTGCAAGAAATCTATGGTTTGATCATCTAGTTCATACATTGTCATAAGAGGAAACTTTTTGTTCTTGGAATTCATGATTTTGATAATGTTATGATGTTAGATACAATGCTTGGATGTTATTTTAATTGAATTGTACAATAAAATCCATGAATTTGAGGTGTTGATCATGAGTTACTAAAAGTAGAAACTTTTGTGAATGATGTTTGGGAATTTGGATGATTTGGTGATGATTAGTATGTTAGAATGAATGTTATAAACTTGATTAGATATAAAATTTATTAAATTATGATTGAATTGAATGCTAGATCACTTTTAGGTGTTACTTTCCTAAAAGGGAAACTTTATTTTTGTAGAACATTGGATGTGATGAATTGGGCATGCTTGTGATGTTAGGATCATGTTAGAATGATTGTTGACGTTGTTTGATGTGATAGAACATGGTAATTGAGTTGTATGGATGCTTGGTTGATCATGTAAGGAGTATAGGTTGTGGTGATCATACATGATGATGAATTATCGTTAATGATTAGGAAATCATGTTTGGGATTGGATTGATTGTCACTATGAACATTGGTTGGAATGAACTAAGTGAATGAATATAACTATGATCGTCATACATACGTGTGAATCTGAGGCCCCTACTTAGTAGGATTGGCAAGGTTTAGGATGTGAAGTCGTGGGTGGTTCACATGGCTTGTAGTGCATGATTAGACGTCACGTATGAATTATTTGTTGTGATGTATTTATGTTTGTGTTGAGAATGTTGGTTGTTTGAGATTGCATGAGTGTATGATGATCTAATGTGGTATGATGACCTAGGTAGAACTTAGGTTGATAATGTGATACACGTGAATAATTTGCATGATACTCTGGTATGTTAAGTTGTCCTATATGAATAAACAATATTTCAACTAATTTGTCACCAACGGATCAAATGGGTCAACTAGGTTAACCTAGGGTTGTAAATTTTCTAGGTACACGTACTTATGCGGTTGTGTGTTCTAGGTTAACTTTGAAGGGTTGTCTTTGCACCTATCACAAGTTCTCTTTATTCATTATTTGTACGAACTAGGTGAGTTCAAGCCCATCTATTTTATAAACTCTCTTCTGGGGGAGGTAGCATACTTTTACTGAAACGCGATTTTATTATTATAATTTGTGTATGTTTTAACATAGTGCTTAATACCTTGAAAGTCCTCACACTTTCAGATCGTTAATAATGGTAACTAGCTGGAAATCTTGGGTAGTACTATTGGGTCTGACGAGCCCCACCTGTGGGACTCGAGTGTCCTAAACACAAACATCGTCACGACCAGGTAAGTCGTGACGGGAGGCAACAAACGAAACACAGTTGGCTTCGATCGTGAAATCACTATGGTTATTAATTGTGAATATAGACTAGCTATCTATTTTCAATGCACTTCTTATGTTATGCAAATGTTACTGATTATATTAGACGCAAACTCTTAGACTCACCAACCGTTGTGTTGAAATTTTTAGTATGCTATTCTCAGGTCGTTAACTCTGCTTGCCATTAGGAGCACCACATGGGTCCATCATGTATCCTAAGACTCTATTTAAAAGACATTACTGTTGGTTGTCATTTATGGAATTTAAGTTGTTAAGTTGGCGCGTGTTTTGTCAAATTATACATTTTTATATTTTGAGTTTGTTTTAATTACTAAACGCTTCCGCATGGTTTTCAAGTTTTGATTCTATTTGGATTTGTTTAAAATGTGGCATATAGTGTCGTTCTGAGTAACTAATGACTGTGATCATGGTTTATTCACACGAATCATGATAAAACCCCGCATGTGGATTCTGAGGGTGTGACAACTAACTTCATTCATTCAATACAATTAATTAAGATATCAAACATCAAAATATGGTTATGTGCTACAACCATAATCATGATAATAATAAAGAAATCAACTTATGCCATTTTGTAACACCCGATTATTTATTTATTTTGAAGCCGACGAAAGAAGAAAAGAAATAAAGTCCTAAGTCGAGGGACCAAACTCGCCAATAAAAGAAAGATGGGTGAGTGGGGGTATATAAAGTGAGAGGGCATCCCTTACCCTCTCCCCACACTCATATTTCAGCCAAACAAGAGAGGAGAAGAGATAAAGGAAGAAAAGAGGAAGAAAAGTTGGTTCGGGTTGGTTCGAGTGAGCCAAAATCATTGAGAAGCGAGTCAAATCAAAGCTCTTCTCATTGTGGTCGTTTGGGTGAGTTCAAGGACCCCTCCTTTAAACGTTTTTGAATGATTTGGGGCTGGAACACATCTAAAAATCGGTTTTTTTAGTGTGTGCATGTTTGACCCGTTTGTGTATGTGTACGTGTGTGTATGATTCGTTTGAGCCTTGCTTGTGAGCTTGTGTGTGCTTGAATGGTGTTGTGGTATGCATCCCTAAGGTTTAGGATGGTTGATTTGGGCTTAGAATGGGTTTAGTTGAGCTTGGAAGTCAAAAATGGTAGATTGGGTTCGGGATGAACTGCATTCTGCATCAGCTAGGGCTAGGCGACCGAATGGAGGCCATACGGCCAAATAGGGTACGTTTGAGGTTCATTCGCACGATTGGGGCCAGTCGCATGGAGGTCATGCGACTAAGGGTCCAGTCGCATAAGTGCTCATCTGCATTAGTTCCATTCGCATGAGGTTCATCCGCAATAGTCCATTCGCACAATTGGGTGTTCATTAGCATGAGATTTCATCCGCACTGGTCCATTTCCACGATGTTCAGTCGCATGGAGGCCATGCGAATGAAGGGTGTCCATACACTCGAATGGGGCTGTTGCACCCGAGGAGAAGCGTAATTTAACTTCTGACTTTCGGGGGAAAGTGCATATGTAAGTTTTGACGTAAAGGTTCCCGTAAGTTCGTGTAAGATAACAATTGAGGTCTTAGAGAGTATGATGGGCATGATGATGATGTTGCATGATTATGCATGTTATGTATGTATGATGTTGTCCTGTATGATGTTGATGACTGTGTATGATATGTTCCTTATTATGATGTATGTTATTTTTTCCTGTGGCTTTACGTGTCATGTTAATGAATGAATGAAGTATTATGTAACGTAAAGCGAAAGATAATGAAAGAGGAACATGAAGTAATAGTGCATGCATTAATGAATGATGAAAGTAATGAAAGTCTTGCAAGCAACGTATGTCGGGACATGCCATTAAGGTGTTAGCCCAACGGTGTGCGGGTTCGCTACCCCGGGAGGATGCACATCGGGGTCTTTCTTTGTGATTGACCATACGTAGGAACCATTGTTGCGTGCCTTAGGTACTATGACCATTTGGTGTCGAGCACCACTGATGAAGGTCTTTTATAGGCTTAGGTCCAGTACCACGAGACTGAAGGGCATAGCATATGACAATGGTATACCTGAA
>BJCM01273769.1:0-24414 GCA_018326385.1 Flaveria bidentis | reverse complement strand
AATCTAAACCTAACAAGCAACGGGTAGGAGGTTTTAAGCATTATCCATCACCCCTAGGTTTTAGATAAGCTAGAACATTGAAAAATACTATCAAATCACAACCAATGCTCCTAAGATTATCTTTAATCAAAGTTTAAAATTAAAAACACAAAGTAGTTAATTTTAACGTGCAACCCTAATCTAGATGTCACGCAATCAATCAAGATTAAACAACACGAGCATGGCAATAACTTTTAAGTATAAAACAATACACAGGTTCATATTTAACTGAGACAATAATCAAATTCTAAGATTAATAAACAAATATACGAAATCAAAACCAAATATTTAATCAAAACATGAATAATTTTCTACCCAACCTAGATAGTACTAAAAAGATTAGCTACTCATAATATTGAAAAACATTAAGAACAATAGTAAAGATTCAAACTTTAGTAACATAAACACAAGAATCAATTAAATAAAGAAAAAATAATCGAAAACGAAACAGAACCAAACGATCTTCAATGCTTGAATGTGTCAATCCTTGCTCTCCGATCTTGCTCTTTGCTTCAAGATTGATCTCTAATTGTACTCATAAGCTTCAAGTTGAATGAAAAATAATGAAATTCTTTTCTTTTTTCGAATTCTCCGTCGCCTCCTTTCTCCCCGATTTTTTGCGGCTACCCTTTTTTTAATCCCCATCTTCAATTGGTGAGTGTAGGCTTTTTTTTTTCTTTGCCAGCCCAAAAACCATAATTCATAATTATTTATTTTTCATGAATCTTTTATTTCAACTATTATTAGACCTTAAAAAGTCTTCACAATAATTCCTCCACAAAGATAATTCATATTTCTTTTTTTTAGTCTCTATGTCTCAATCCATGTGATCTGCAATTTCAATCAACAAATAAGAATTACCAACTTCACTTATTTTGATTCAAAATAGTAATCAACGTAATTTCTTTTGCAGCTTTATTTTATGTTTTACTTTTATATTTTAATTTAGTTAAATAATTTTAATAATTTATTGGTCTCAAGTGTAGTTAATGTTGGAGCATATAAAGTTATATATAGTGTGTCCGTAGCTTGTCGAATAGTCTAGACATAATGTATTACAACTGCTCGTGTTCTTTTGAAGCTTAGAAAATATGAATGTGGATCAATTATGAGTAAAGTTATCTAAAAGCTACATTAAATTTCTTAAAAGCATAGGAAATATTTATATTTAACATGTATACTTTTGGAAAATATCAAATTGGTTGAAGATGATGGGCCACCTCTCATTTGTGAGGTAGATTTTCTGTTTCTGGGTAGAAACCCTAGCCTAAGCCTATTTGTTAACATTATCGTCGAATTAGGCGATGATGATAGGGTGTGCCTCATATGAGACTTCTTGCCAAGTGCTTTTATTTGTTTTAAAGAGAATATTTTTGAAGAGGTTGATTTTGTATTATGTTTACAAATGTCGCCAATCGGACAAAGTGTCAAGAACTGCAAAACCCACGGGATCTTGAAACACTCTTCTGGCTACTGCAACATGTAAAGGTAGCGTTGGTGAAAATATCTAACATGTCAACTTCATTTTGCATCACTCTTAATTCTTGAGTTTTATACTTGTCTCCATATATCTATCAGTTTTTATAAAAAAATTGTTACAGAAAATTATATTTTTTAAACTAACTTTAGGTGAATTCCAACCCATTCTCTTTTTATATAAGTTTTATATGCTACGTGTTTGACTAGTTTGAGATAAAACATAGCTCAAATCAATCCGTTTGTAAGTAAATGGGTTAGAATTGCTACCTCCGGTAGTGCAGATGGGTCACATCCAGTTGGGTTGACCCATACACATTTTGTATTCTTTTGAAACTTATAAATAACCAATACTTTATATATTATAAAAAAAACTACATAGTTACAACCACAATCTGATTTTAATAAACCGGTTTAGAATGTTTTATACATGTGGAATGCACTTTTGGTGACTTCCAACCAGTTTTCACTTGAGCTAACTTTAAAACTTAACTTTACACTTATATAGAAAAACTATAAGCCAAATCAACCCATGTGCCCGTAAATGGGTCAAAATTGACACCTCTAACCTGTTGGCCAACCTGCATCCCCCGGGCCTCCTCTCTTCCCAGCTGTTTTTCCACCTCTAATTGTGGTGGTTGTTTGGAATGGTTCATACTGGCAGTCAGGCCAGCAAAACACGGTTCATACCTTTCGGGCCACAATAGATGATACTTTTTCCTTTAGCTTCTCAATAGTCTGCATTTGAGAGCAATTGCAATAAGATCCCTAAAGATGTACCAATTTTCTTTTATCAGAACTCCAAATTAATTAAATTGCATACCGGGGCTGAGGCTTTTGCCCATTGATCAGCAGAAGCAGCTGCATCCTTCAAGTGCTTGGAATTGGCACCATCATAACTTAGAAAGAATGTCGAGTTGTCGGTCGCTTCAGCCACCCATATATGATTTATTTGGTCCTTGGCGCACTTTACGAGATTACAAAATCCAACCTGCACCAAACATTGAAAATGGTTAGTTGTAACCCTCCTTAATTCTTATATTTTACTTAATGGATATGCCCTCTACTACCAAAAAGGATGAATACTTTGACTTTTCAAGTGGCATTATAACTGCAGAAGGTACTTTTATACTATTTACACTTGGGTGTGGTTTGTAAATGGGATTGGATAGGAAGAGAGTGATGATCAATTTAAAAAAAAAAAAAAGAAGAATGATTGAAAGGTTGTTTGTTTATAGAAGATGGTATAAGAATTGAAAATTATTGTTAGTTGTTATAAAATATAGAAAAAGAAGATAGGCCGGAGAGAGGTGTCACACTACATGTCAGAGCCTCAAACCAAGCACACCCTTAGAACAATTCTGAAAACAAGCACATGATAGTTGAAATTCCAACAACAGGTGTCACACTAAATTTAAAATGTTGAGGGAGTGTTTGATGAATCCAGTTGGTAGGGGAGTAAGAAAATGCTAAATATGAAGTAATGCAAATGACTAAACGTGTAAGTTACTGTCGTTGGCTAATAGATTCATGTTACATCAATTCCATAAATCTGCAGTAGAGATTGCAATCATGACATGTTTTACTCATGAATGGGTTGATTCACTTTATGTTCATCTCTATCAACCCAATAAAGTAGATAAAAAAGAAACTTGTCAAATGGGTCAAAAGTCACGGTTAACCCAGAGAGTAGTACTAGTGAAAAAAACTCTTAAAAACAATTAATTCAAAATAATACTTTTTTATAATTTTTAATTGTGTAATCTTATCAGGGACAAGTCAAATTGTGATCAAGTAACTGACCCTACAAAGTAAAGCACAATAAATCCATCTTGAAGATTATGCTGAAATCATTTCCATTAGTTAACATGCACATGTGAGGGACATATGAAAGGCTGTTATATAAAGAATGATGGATGTCACATACCGTTGATCCTACAAGGTTGTAGTTGATTGGTACAATGGAATCACAGTCGACAGATGGTGAACAGAAGCTTATGGCAAGCAGAGCATCTGACAGCTCGTGTGGATGTGATGAAATACTACCATCAGCCACAAAAACCCATTGCCTTTTCTGTTGAGAAGATTTATGCACCTCGCCCACATATATAACAAACGCAGCAATATCAAATTCACTGAAAAATCATAAGAATTGAATGTTGAACATGTTGACTTCCAGATACCAATTGTGTGTTTTTGAAGAAATATACCTGGACAGCAGAACTTCACCCATTTTTAGTAATGATACCGCTTTCCGAGGATTAAAAAATGGCCTGAAAGAACAATTGTCATGCAAAATAGAAGAGGACAAAAATCACAAAATGGCAGGCCAAGCAGGTTGTAGATAAGTTAGCTTTGTCCTAGATTTTGTAAAACACTTTATCAACTGATATGTCAAATATGATTACAAAAATTATATTATTTCAATGATAAACAACTTTTTAGATACAATGATTTCAAAGTTTTGCGCATTCATGATGGTGAAATACACATAGGCCAACGCTGGACCTGTTTCCTTTTTATTTGACACATTAGTGAATTAAACAAAAATCAGATTGACCCAATCATATGTAAATGGGATGAAATTGACATAAGAATAAAATATTCATCCCAATATGAAAAATAGATCAAATAAATGGAGACTTACTGAAAATGTTCAATTGTCAATGAAGATAAAGGCCGCCATTTGGTTGTAGATCCTCTAGCACGCAGATAAATAGTATTTGTATCAGAGTTAATCGGTATGAGACCTGCAACAGCATATGCTTGCCCCTCAACCAACTCTGATTGCTGCAATAACAACAGGTAAATCCATGACTTCTTAAAGCAAGCAACGAAAATTGTTGTCATTGGTATTCTTTGTATCGTGCTTATTATTATTATTATTTTGTAATTTTTATTCATTTCATTGTGTTGTACTTTTACAGGCTCTGCTCAAATACACTTTATGTGAGATGGTCTATTTTCCTAAATGGTTGATTGCATAAGAAAGGATACCAACTCTGTTTTCACCCCATTAAAGCCCTCAAACTTTTTAAAAGTTTTGATTCAACTGGTCT
This sequence comes from Flaveria bidentis, assembly GCA_018326385.1. Lineage (NCBI taxonomy): Eukaryota > Viridiplantae > Streptophyta > Magnoliopsida > Asterales > Asteraceae > Flaveria > Flaveria bidentis. The sequence goes on along the minus strand of BJCM01273769.1, from coordinate 19,840 downwards.
TTTAACACCATGTAAAAAAGTCATTGTTTGCAAAGGCATCCATACCAGAAGTCAAATTTTGAGAGTTTGAAGGTCATTCAAGAGTGTTGGTTACATTTTTGTTTTCTCCAAATATCTTGAAGATATACTGGAAAAGAGGAATCAGGTTTAAATGTTATAATTTTAAACATGGAAGAAAGTAGAAATAATTTGATCGTAAGGCATGAGTCCTGGCACGTGATTCACCTGTTTCTCAGTTGGGTTCCATATTGTTATCAATCCCTGCTGTGGGCAACTCTTCTGAATATGGCTTTGGCTAGTCAAACCAACCACTCTCACCCTCATGAGTGTGTTGACCTCCCTTCTACCAAGTCCAGCTTCCTCCAATGCCTTTTCAATTAATTTATCTATCTCTGACTGTCTAGTCTCCTACAAACAAACCAGAAACATTTATATATTCAATCTAGAAGCAGCCAATTTATGTGGGGTGGGGTGGGCTGCGTAAAACAAATCATGTCAAAAGCCTGCAATCTATTGTCCAGTTTATTTTGTATTAACTAATGCTTCTAAATACGATTATCTATATTCTATTATTAAATTAACAATCTAACTTTTGCATAAAGCTATTTTTGTACACTTGTATGCCAAAACAATTACGCTTTGGCAGCTTTCAACCCATTTCAAGTCTTTTTGGTTTGGCCCATTTCACCCATTAGATATAAACATATACCTCAACTTTTGCTTGATAGGTAGCATATGACGTCAGTTGTTCCAAACTCATGTCAGCCATAATAACGTCTGGTTCAGCAGCTTGTTCTAGTAGCTTTGAAATCTTCTGCCCTTCATCGTCATCAATTTGAAAACACTTTTGCCCTGACTGAAACTCAGCCATGATGCCCTCCATGATGCTTAAACGTCTACAAAGTAGTCAATCATTAAGCTTCTCATCATTAATTATATTAACTATCAATGTCTTACTAGAGGCATCCTGGCCCTTTTATGGTATGCAAACATATACCTCAAAGTTAAAGCCTGAAGTGAGAGGAAAGAGAGAAAATTATTATTCACACGTGAAAGTCTCTCATATTATGAAAAAGGCACTTATCAGTGAGTAAAATAACCACAACTGTTTTTGTCTTTCTTTCAAACTTTACAATCATAGATCTAAATACTATTACAAAATCTATACCAACAATATAACAATCTAAGTTTTAAAGCGATTTGGGAAGCTATAAGCATTTGGATATAGCTTCTAAAACTTTAAACCTTTTCATTTTTAGTGTTTTAGATTTTATCCAATTGACCCACTAGAGATAGAATATAACCTAAATTGATTCATTTTAGGTAAATGGGTTGAAATGCTACATATAATGTTCCACAAGAAATTAAACACAGTAGCAAGAAAAGGTGGCTATTTTTGAAGAAAAGCATTTGGATAAGACATACAAACCAATGTTGCAAAAATCGGCGCCTAGAGCCAATTAATCACAAATCGGGAGTATACCTTGGTGATTTCACTTAATCGGAGGTATTAGTCGGTAATCGGTCAAAATCGGACCTAGGCGGTCTTAATCGACCAAAAATCGGAATCTCCGGCAAATTTCCGGTAGGGTTCCGTCGGATTTTTGGCAATCCAGGAAAAACTTAGAAAATCCGGCCAAATATGTATATTTATATGTAAATCTGAACTTTTTTATTAAAATTACATACTATAATATGTGTATTTATATATAAAACTAAAAATTATATATAAAAATTCCAATCCGATTAACCCTGATTAATCCAGATTAATCCCGATTAATCCAGAATTCCAGATTAAACCCTAGTCCCTACCTCGCCGCCCGACTAGCGCCTAGCGATTTTTACAACATTGATACAAACTACCTACATCGCAATGTCAACTGAAACATATTCATAATAAGAAACTTGGTATGACAACCAAGAAATCAACATGATGTCTATCTAGGGCCTTGGGGAACACCTCAAATGAAAAGCAACTAGTAACAATAAATTTAGTGAGCATTGAATTGAGTCATTAGTGTATAAAGCTGGAGCTGACTGAACAAAGAGAAAGGGCCTTCATATGTAATTGAATAGCAAAACATGTGCTTTGTCAGTAGTGGTCAAATCAGGTTTCCAACATGTCCCTTTTAAGAAATATAAACAAGTAATGCATCAAATATGAAGATATAAACTATATATAATATGAAAATGCCACTTATAACTTCAACTGATGAAACAGATGTACCTCTGGTCATACAATTGCATTCGTTTGTTTTCCACCCTCTCTGATCTCACCACAAAACCTCCATCGCTTAACCTAAAAGTGAGAGAAACAAAAAAAACCTTTGTTTATTTTCATTAAAAAAACTTAAGTAGGCATTTTAGAGTATCTTAGATTAGCTTTGGTATACCTTTCCCTGTATAGAACAGGGTATATCCGAGTGACTCCAACTAATGTGTTGTGAACCACCCCTCCAGAAGCTTTAATGCATTTGAACGCTAATGGAGGACTCCCACATTTACCTAGATATATAGCAACATAACCATGGTCCACACATGAGATCTAGAAGAGGCAGTATATTTTGGATTTTATTTTATGATAAAAGATCAACATGTAAGAATAATCTATCAAGGAGACGGATCAAATGGGTGATTGAAAGTTGTCTAAAGGCATTAATGCTTAAAATCTCCTAAAAGAGTTTATTTAAAAATATATAGGAAAAAATATTATTATTACGTTACTAATATAAGTTTATTATAATAACACATTCTTATTAATAGATTGTTTAAAATGTAGACACAATGTGTTGGTGGATCATTTTGAAGTGAACTGGAAGATGACCCGTTTGAACAGAACCCATGATCTGACCCATTATCCAACCTCCCAAACCCGGCCTTATTTGGCTGGCACCTTTGATGAGAAAACAGAAAGGGGAGACGACATGTATTCTGGAATTAGAAGCAAATTTCGCACATATATGCAATTAATTCTTACAGAATCCCAAACGGTCAGCCCAATGAGCTCTATATGTCCCATTGATGTGCAAGCATAAGCTAATCATACTTGATGCCTACCAAAAGAAGTTTAAATGAAAGCGGTATTGGTACAACAATTGTATTAACAAGATTAAGGGTGGCAATTACCTCAAGGGGTGAAACAGGTGCATTCCAACCAGATAAACCAGCTCCACAGATCTTCACACGGTGATTAAATTTAAATTAAAAAAGGAATTGTAAGAAAAGAAGAGACATTGAACAAATTAAAAGAAAGGGACATGTCTAGGTACCCTAAGTTTTTGTCCAACAAACAATTTTCCAGAAATAAGCTGCTTTAAAAGTAATTCATCCAACAGGGCTTTCACCGAGTACCTAAAAGACACATAATTTAAAGCCATCCAGAAGATTCAAATTTAGAGACTCAATTTCTCTTTACCATCCGTCTGTTAGTTCTATGCTTGAACTTTCAGTGGCATTTGATGTCTCAGTATCTGGTTCTGCATTACATGTCAACTGTATAGATGCTATGCAAAGTACCACAGGAGAAGAAGGGGGAGCATCTCCTTCTAGGATTCTCTTCAGAGCTGATCTGTGACCATTGTTAACTTCTCTCTCGTATCTATAAGAAAAACATAAATAGCATTTTCAGAAAAGTTCTTGCCTTTCTGGCTTCTGAGGGTTCTCCCAAAATGCAAATTTATATCAAATTGAATATCTGTTTTAAACTAATGTACATCTTATAAGAACTAGTCATAATAACTAATTCTCATAAACAAGCATGTAACTTTAAAGTTGAAACCTTGTCCTGTAATCAATAAATTAGTCAACATAATAAAGGACCCTGATTAGAGAAGTGCAAGTACCGATATTTCAGTTCCTCAAGCACATTGGAAGCACTTAAAAGTTTTCTGGAAAATTTAGCAGGATAGCATCTCTCATAGCATGCAAGTTTCCAGACAATCCATCTGTAGTGATTTGCAATCCACCTACAGTTGCAAATAAAGAAAATCCCTAATGATGGTTAATATCTTAATCAGATTGATAATAGAATAATGAATAATTCACACAATTAAATAAGCAAATGCACCAGGAAAACAATTAATCAGTGAATGACATTGTAGATTACAATATAATGCAGAACCCTAAAGAGCTTAGAACATGAGGTTGGTAGTTTATATCATATAGAATCCATGTCCTATAGCATTAACTCAAGTGTCTGTTGGGTACCAGCCACTGGATACATCACCTTGACAGACGATTGTCACACAAGTATACCAGACCAATTCCTTTTCACTACCTAAATTCACGTAACTGCATCTGTGATTACATGAAAAAAATGGAGAAGCTAATGTAACTGCCCACAAGAACTTATTATATTTTTTGGAACTAGAGAGCTTAATCTCAAAGATAATGAGAGGAAAAAGACCTATTAAGAAATAATATGCTACTTACTCTTTTGAAAGTACTGAACATCCTGATTGAGCCAACATGTGAAAGAAAGAATCCAGACCAATGCATTTTAAACCAGAGTCATCCTCAAACATGTGTTTGTCTGCATTCTCTGAGTTTATCTTTCTTAACCATTCAGGGAAGTTTTCAAACTATGACATAAATGCATTACAAACTGTGTCAAAAGTGAAATGAAATCCCATATCAAAATAATGAGGACATGTATGTTTAGGGTCTACTAACCATGTTATGACAAAATGGAGGCTCTCCAAGATACTCCTTGATGTACTTGCGAGAAAACTGGAAAGGGTATCGAGTGGAAGCCCTTATTTTGCAGCATGATCCTTCCGAAATTTTAGGCATTGTACCTGATATAATTGAATAATAAACATTTATACCTACGGTTCGAGACAGCCTAGCAGATCGGCTTATTTACGTACTGGATCTAAAGAAGCAAATTCGAACATAAGTATTTTAGATTACCACTAGAAACTAGTGTTGACTTTTTATTCAACGGAGGGATAAATTTGGAATTCCGTGGCTTCTTGAATGGAGAAGGATATTTTCGATTTGATGGTATCCTCTTTTCTCCTGTGACTTGTTTATTGTCAGCACCAAAAGTATTTGAAATATCCACCAACGCCTTATTCAAAGTTTTTGGCACACCTAATGTGTTATCATTATACTGCTTGATATCATGTTCCACTGCATCAAACTCTTTAATCAAATTACTTTTCAGACCTATACCTTCTGATCCTACTGCAGTCTTATTATCAGATGAAACTGATCTTAACGGGGATATAAAGTTATTAGACATTTGCTTTGATTTTGTTTTTGGCATATTATCACTAAAAGATGTACACACATTATTGTTTTCTTTGTTCATATTAGATGAAAATACCACATTTCCTTCCTTAAAGAAATTCCCCAAATCAGGATCTCCTAGAAGGCTCCTTGCTTGTTTCAATGCATGACCAGAAACTTTTATAGATCTTCCACCAGCTGTTTGAAACTTAATAGGTGGTGGTTGTGATCCTCTATCTTTGATTTCACCTCCCAAATGAAATTTAAAGTTTGAATCTGGAACAAAGTTAGACTTTTGAAACCCTAAATTAGTTCCAGCACTTGCACATCTTGATTGTTCGAGGCCTTTGGAAGCATTATCAAGAGAAGAATTTTCTTCCAATCCTAACAGTGTTCTGGCTTTAATTAGACCTGTAGAGCATATATTTACGGCATTCCCTGACCCTGTTTTGAACATGCAGCCGAATCCATCATCTGGACCAACTGTGTAATCTGTCATATTAAAACAATATGTGTTACATATAAAAGTGCAAACAAAATCAAAATGACAGATCGCTATGTAAGGCTCTAAATGCATAAACATAACTGGAAAAAACCATGCTGTACTCCATTCAAAGAAGTTTTACATTAACTTGCACAAGCTATACAGCAGAAAATTTGTGGTGTTGAATATGCAAGCGCCCAGTATTATAATTGTATCCTATATTCCTACCAGTCTAATGAATCATATACAGATTGTTTCAGACGACCATTTTTAGCCAAATGAAGAACATATATGCAAGCGTATGTTTTGCACTTTTCTTCAATTATTGGTTTAGAGGCCAAGGTTTAGTGATCGTTTATTATTTTTTTCTGACTAATGCAAGTTCAAGTTGAATCCACTCGGACTGAGTCGGTCATAGACTCGCGGGTCAACGACCATGTATTTATGAGTTGTGCTACCAAGTCAGCTCGCTTGAGTGTTCTTTGGGTTGACTCGTATGAGTTTAACTATGCCCATAGCCTCATAAGAAAACCATTCTCTTGATTATAAAGAAGTGGGAATTTTATGTTTTTAACTGAAAAGAATGAGAAAGAGCAATTAACTGAGGGGTACAACAGCAAAGAAAAGATTGCCTTTCAACTAGAAAAGAGAAGTGACACATTACCTGAAAAGGCCTCATCATCTAAGTCTCCAAGAATAGAGTATGCCGCTTCGAAGGAAGACTTTCTTGCTGCAACCAATTTCCCTGATCCGGTTTGAAATGTTACAGGAGTCTCAACATTATCATTGTTATCTTCATGTACCTTAAAGCATCCTGGTTTGAACAAACAAGACAGTAGAAATCAGTATGATATATCGAGAACTATGCATATATTAACTAAAACAATAATTTTTGTTTTGTTCAAAACAATAAGATGTATGCATATTTAAAACTTCAATGTCATCTACATTGACATATCTTTGTGATAAATTAAAGTACTTTTTGAAACCAATTCTAGATACTTTTAGTCCAAAATCTTTTAAAATAAAGCAGCCTTGATAGCCCGTTTTTCTTTCTCAATGCTACAGATGCTATTAAGACCATTTAAGTCCAGCATTATATGAGGAAAAATGCAGTATAACAAAATGGGTATACAAAATTTACTATGATCACACGGTGAGTTTCTTTTATATTGATAACATGCCATAGCCAAAATGCCACTTCGTGTCTCTTTCTTGGATGATTAGCAAAAATAGTATAGCAATTACATTGTCACAGCAATTCACATATCAACTTTCATCACCATTTACAGAAAGATGAAGAGAATATTTTTTTAATATTCAAAAATAAAATAATTAAAAGACCTGTATCTAACAAGGCATCATCATCATCTTGGCCTCCAAACATAGATAGTGCTTTTGCCATGGAGGACTGCTTTATAGCAACATGTTTCCCTGATCCGGTCCGAAATGTAAAAGGGGTGCCAACTCCATTCGAATTATCCTCTAGCTTTGAAAATTCTGCTTCAAAACAAATAATACTCCATCATTCAATACTGAGAAAATTATAAAATGAAAAATGCTTTTGATATCATGAGCAAATATTAATTTAACTAATATGCTTAAGTTGTACAAAAATCTATTCTCCTCAAGCAAATTCATTGAAGTAACATTTATGAACGTTAACTAAAGCTTACAAACCAAAGTTACCTGCGTCTGCATTAGCTCCAGCGTCATGATTTCCAAGAATACATGACGCTTTTGCTAAGGAAGAATGCTTCACCGCAACGGGTTTCCCCGATCCAGTTCTAAACATCGGAGGGTTTGCGATTTCAACACTTTGATTCTCAAATAGATTTGCGCATCCTGCTTTTGAAACAAGCAACATTTTAACTGTTAACACTCTACTATCTATGTATATACAACTGCCACTCAGTATGTATGTACATATAATTTTTTTCAACAGCAATTTTTTTACTCCTACACACCACCTAATTTCACACTGAAAAATTTTGAACTCACGCCACATTTGTAGAGGGCAATCACAAATGTCACTAGGCTACAAGGCTATGGGCATGTACAAATACTTGAACCAAGTAGCAAGATTGAACCTCGAACACAATAAAAATAAACCCCGCCCAATGGTATGGTCTGAACTCTGAAGAGACTAAAATGAGGGCAAACCTTACATCTATCCCGTAGGATAAAGAGGGCTGCTCCTGGAGAGACCCCGGGTCCAGAAAACCTCTATGAATACATATAAATATACAGTAGGAAAAATAAAACAGAAATAAAAGACAAAAGACAAAAACAAACAATTATCATATCAGCAATTAAACATGGCAAACACATAAATCCTAACACTACAAATAGCTAGTTCACTACGCCTAAAGGCACGCTTAAAAATGCATGTGTATGTGTTTACTCAGTTTCAAATGCATCTATTCGGTGTATTGTAATCATCATACTCAATAACCTCTCTCAGATTACTCATATGCTACAAATATACGATTTTCACATGTGAAATTGAGACTTATGAAGATAATACCTTGAAGCAATAGATCGTCGATAGAAGGAAGATGGTGAGGAGGATTAGGTTTCTCAATTAGACATTTCTGCGGTTCACTTGAGAGCTTCGTGTGGGAACGTTGCCACTTGAAGTTATTTCCGGCGTCGGAGAACACTTGCCACGTAGACATTTTCCGGCGAACGGCGGTTCGTGATTCGACGGAGACGGTGTTGATCGGAGAAGACGGATGATTTCGTTTTGGGGATTTTGAGCTGAAAATGGAGCGAGAATTTCCCCTTTGTTTTTCTCATAAGGCGGGATGTATGATGCATCAAATAATAATTAGGAAAGTTTCACATGCGACCCTCGTTTCTTGATCTTTTTACATTTATCTCTATAGTTTTTTTTTATTTATTTTTCTAGTTAAAATAGACCCCATTATGAAAATCATGATTTTGTTTTAGCCTACATGTGTTAGAATATGCATATGCTTGATAACGTTTAGCTAAATGGTTTTAGCCTACATGTGTTAGAATGTAGTGAACCATTAAAGTCAATCACGTTTTAAACTTCAAACTAATGGTTAATTACTAGGGAAATTCAAAATGTGAATTGTTTACAATTAAAATATTTTGTTTACTCACTCGTATCTAGTTATATGTTAATATTACGTTAGGTTTGTTGATTTATACAAGTAATTAAAATTTCACGCATCATACTTTATTTTATGGCAAGATATCACCATTTGCGTTTGATATAAAGATTGAAGAAAACAAAAAGATAAAACAAGGTTATTGACCATGCAAGGGGACCAGTAACTTCAATCACAATAGAAAAAACCGTGAATACTATAAACACACTAATTATAAAATACGTTTTACAATATATGCACCACCTAAACATATACACAAGAGGCGTGTAATTATATTTATGGTTTACTTGATTTCCAACAAGCATTTATCAGTCTTTAAAAATGAATATCGCTAAAAGTATAGAAGTATTTATAAATATTTGAGTTTGAAATGCATATGTTTAGCAAAAAAAATTGAAATGAGTAAGGGGTTGTTTGTTTTTGTCTGACCGGGTTGACCCAGCTGACTCGGTCAGCGGGTCATCCCGTTTGATACGCGATTGTAGCTGCTGACCGGGTCATATATGTCTGACCCAAACTTTGAAAAACACATTGCTAACCCAGGCCACTCTCCCACCCCACCCGATCGGTCGCGCTCCTCCCCTCCCATGCGCTCTCGGTCGCGTTCCTCCCCTCCCTCGCGCTCTTGGTCGGTCACATCCCCACCCCCTGAGCTCTCGGTCGGTCACCTCCCCTCCCTTGGAGCACTCGGTCGGCCAACCTCCCCTCCTCTCGGTCGGCTTGATCCCCTCCCGACCGAGCCCTAACCGAGCCCCGCGCTCTCGATCGGCCCTAATCGAGCGGTAATCAAGTTCGCAAGCCCTAACCTACGGTAATCATCATTCCTTTATGTAGATGTGTATGTATATGGGTATGTAGATGTGTATGTAGATGAGTATGTGTATGTGTATGTATATGGATATGTAGATGTGTATGTAAACGGGTATGTATATGTGTATGTATATGGGTATGTAGATGTGTATGTATATGGGTATGTATATGGGTATGTAGATGTGTATGTAGATGGGTATGTATATGTGTATATATATGGGTATGTATATGGGCATGTAGATGTGTATGTAGATGGGTATGTATATGTGTATGTATATGGATATGTATATGGGTATGTAGATGTGTATGTAGATGTGTATGTAGATGTGTATGTAGATGTAGATGGGTATGTATATGCAGGGTCGCCCCAATAGTAAAGAGGGGTAAAGCTAGGGCTTAGGGCCCCATAAAGTTAGGGCCCCCACAAAACTATTGGGTCAGTATTTTTTGGGCTTAATCAAAGACTCACATGAAACTGTCCAGTGATCAATTCCCTGCTCCTCTTGAAAGTTAGAACGATGGAAGAAATCGAAGGGGTGAGCATGTGGGGTTGTTGGTGGGGTTAGAGTAGACTATAGAGCACTAGAGCCACCTAGTATTAAATCAAAGCAAATAGATGTTAAAGTGTGTTCATTTTACTTTGAATTTGATGTTTGAAGAATCAGTTCTTCACAAGAATGCAGAGGAGCAAAAAACCAAAGAGGAGCACATTGTCGGGGAAAGAGAAAGCAAATGAAGATAAAGAGAAAGGGATTATGGGTGTTCGGATGTGTTCCTTTCCATTTATTAACTTTTATTCTTTTTTTGCATATTGTATGCTACACTTGTTAATGGTTTTTGTTACAGGTGAAGAAACCACGGTTGAAGTCAAACTTTATAGCATAAAAAAATTGGAAAAGAAGAGGCTTGAAATAAAACCAAAGCTTCAGTATGCAAGGTAATTTCGTAATAAAATAAACCAAGTCATTTATATAAGCCCAAAACAGAGGAGTAATCTATGATTTTATATAGTTTTCATATTTTATAACCAATACATTATATGCCTGCTTTGCTTGTTTCTTATTGACTTGCTAAAATCGACCTTTCTCAAGGTTTGTTTTTGTGTACTTTCTTTAACGTTCTTAATGCCATCATTTAATTGATAATTTATACAAATCTTGTTAAGAATTATACACACTTTTATAGCTTATTAGAACATTTATATTATCATTAACAATTATCATAATGGTTACATAGAAATCAGGAAAAAAAATTCGCTTGATATATAAATTTGCATAAAAAATTATCCAGTGATAATATAGTAATAAAAAATTCAAATCCTTTCAAGCCTCGGTTTGTTTGAATGCTTGTTTTAATTCATTGGAGTTAAAAATGCTTGCTTATTTGTTTTTTACTCTTCTACAATGAGATTCACTTGTTCACTAATATACTATTTTAAACTTGCTTTTGTTCATCATCATTAATTGATTACCCTTTTTTGCTTCGGACTCACATTGTGTGTTACGCTTATAAACAACAGATCTAAATGTAAAATTGAAATCAAAAGTACGAATGTGATACCATTAAAAGGGCAAACAGAAAAGTTACATGATAATGACTAGGGCCTCAAAGTTTTTAGTTCGCTTAGGGCCTTCAAATTAGTTGAGTCGGCCCTGTGTATATGTGTATGTATATGAGTATGTAGATGTGTATGTATATGGGTATGTATATATGTATGTATATGGGTATGTAGATGTGTGTATATATGGGTATGTAGATGTGTATGTATATGGGTATGTAGATGTGTATGTAGATGGGTATGTTTATGTGTATGTATATGGGTATGTAGATGTGTATGTAGATGGGTATGTATATGTGTATGTATATAGGTATGTATATGACTATTTTTATTAATTACACAACACCAGTTAAATTCAAACTCGTTTAAACAATGGGACAATAATGTTATTTTTATCATTCAGCAGAGTCAGTCAGATGCTAAATTAAACAGCTAAATTTCAGTCAGATGCAGACTCAATCAGAACCTCTTACTGGGTCAGCTTCTTACTTAGTCAGATCTTACTCAGTCAACGCAATCAAACAACCCCTAAAATTTTGAATTTATGATAGTCTTTGGGTGATATCCATGCCTATGTGGCTACTAGCACCTTGTCAAGCAATGAATTATATTTCATGCCACATAGGCAAGATCTACAAATTAATGGGATTTACGGAAGACCCAATTTCTAAAAAAAGTCTAATGTTGCGTTTGGTTGGAAGAAATGAAATGAAATTTAAAAACTAGTATAATTTTCAAGTAAAATAATGTTTGAGTAGTTAATGAAATATAAAACCCAATGGAATGTTTCACTTCAAATTCTTTTGTTTATAGGATTTCAAAATCCTTCCACCTAGAGAGAGAATTTGAAATCACACAACCAAGAAAATTTGAGGTGAAACATTCCATTGAATTTTACATTTTATTACTCATTCAAAAATAATTTTACATGAAAATTATACTTGTTTCTCAATTCCATATCATTTCTCCCAACCAAACGCAGCCTAAAATTCTACCCAAGTCTCATCACAAATTCAATTTTGTACCCACTTAAGAAATCGCAATTGAGCATGACTCTTTGTGGTTTGCGATCCACGATATATTATTTTATTTGACAATGTCTACGAGGCATTCGTCGAATCTTCTAAACATGCCTTCTTAGGACATATATGCTTGTAATAATATTCATAATTTGATGATGATGGTATGTGTATAAATTCTTAAAAACAAATACACTTATGTCATTGCAGAATTCTCCCAAGCTCTTGCATGACTCAAAGTGTGCTAGGTCCGAAACAACAATAAACAACTAAATGACTTCAACGATATATTAATCAATAATTGTATATCATAATAATAAAGCCAATCAAAATACAATCGTTTCAGCGATTGTGGGTCGTCAAACCATTAGAAATAACTCAAAAAATTACAACTTGTATTGAGATTAAGCGATCATAAACTTACATTTTGTTAACATCCTTAAAGAAAACACAAGGGATTTCACATATCATGATACAACTTTCCCATGGTTTCTTATCCATTAGTTTATTTCTCTTACATAATTCAAGAGGAAAAAAATTGATCAACAATTCTTTAGAGCAAAAAGAAACTGACAACCGTTGAAGCACCCACGATGGTGGAGACCCTGAATGTAGCAGCTGCGAATGAAGCTTCACCTTCATCACTCGCGGCTCCATCGTCGGACGATGAGCCATCTGCCTTGGGAGAAGCTCCACCAGATGGTGTTGAATCGGAAGACGGAGACGTTGCAGGCGTATCTGAGGATGATGGGGTTGATGCCTTCGGGGAGCTGTTGGCCGCAGCACCGAGTCCCACGAGGGCGATGAAGACAAGCGCAATAACGATCATTTGGCGAGACATTTTTCGAGATTTTAATGGAGAAAACAATCTATGAGTTTGAGAAGAAACAAGAAGTATTTCAATATAAGGTAAATGTGGACAGGGGATGATGTTTATATATTAGATAATTTTGTGGTGGAAGCAATGAGAGGTTGATATAGTTATGAATGGTGATGGATGGTAGAGCTTTGCTTTTAATAATCAATGGAGGACACTAATATTCACAAAAGTAGGACGAATACTCCTAAAATTGTATACTCTTGTAATCATCACAACGTATGATGTATTTGCATATATATATATATAAATATAATACCAACAGTGTAATCATTAATACAAAAGTATGTAAAACAATACTAATAATGTAATCATTAATTAATACACTAAAGTATATAATCACCAAAACAAGAATACAATATCAAGATGTAGCATAATCACCAAGACATATAATATGTACAAAGAAATATAAAAAATAATACTAGTACTCCAATAAGAGTACTATATAACTACAAATTGTGTAACTTCATAGTAACCAAGTTTTCTAAGTATTTTATTAATTTCACATAATGTTTTGTTGTTCCTCTAAGTATTTACTAAAGTCATTTAGAAACTTTTGTTCCTCCAAGTATTCTACTGAAGTCGTAGGTCTTTCATTCTTGTGAATATATTTATAAACGTAAAAAGTTACATATTAAATGACATAATTGAAATATATACGAAACATAATTACTATTTGTTGATTATTTTTTATGGATTAACTTAAAACAACAAACAATACATTACAAAACTAACTAAATAATTAACCGAGTTTTATAATTATTAATTTAAGTTAACTCTAAAGAAAAAATAATCACTAAATACATAGTAACTAAGGTATATGATCCATTTAGTCACTTAATTATAGAAAAATAATATTTAAAAGAATTCACAATATCGGAACACCTCATTAAAGGTGAGTGCCTTAAGAACCTGCGCAAAGGATCTTGGATTGATTTTGATTAGTGAAACACTTAAAATACTTTCTTACTATTATGTGTACTTTTTTCTATACAAAAGTATCGAAAACAATATTAATAGTATAATTACCATTAATGCATTGAACAATAACATGTGTAACATATGCCATTATCAATGCATATACAAAAATATTAAGAACAATACCCGTACAATACTCATCTATGTGTACACTAATGCATAATCAAGAACTATGTAACGTAACTATCAACAAATATATCATGCCCACACAAAGGTACCAAATTCCCAAAAAGTCACATTTATTTAATTAAAGTTCGATAAAGGGTGATGTGTGATTTTCAGGCTGTAAACCCACATCACATCGTAATGAGATTATGGGTCATTGGGTATAAATTATTGTGTGGATTTGTGGGTGGAAGTTGTATATATTTCTTGGATATAATTGGAATATCATATGTTGATTTCTTGTCATATTTCTCTAAGCAAATTCGTGTGCGATTTACATCTCATGGCTAATAGAACTTTTAAGATCGGTAGAAGAACCTCTACCGTGGGCAAAAGATCAAAGAGTCGACAAAACTTGGTGAATAATAGGAAAACCAAAATGAGTGCAAGATCTTAAGTTGAAACGACTAAAAGTTATTGCAAACTCACAACTTGTATCGACTTTTCAATGGCAAACGATGCACTCATCATTGTCACCAAATCCAAGTCCAATATTTAAGGTGATTTTTGTTCGTAAGTGATCATCCACTTTTTGTTAGTACGTAGACTAGGAAAATTCCTCTGACTTTCGTTGATTAAAGAATACCAATAACTAAGAATTTCACACACTAACAAACAATAGTGATAAAAAGACAAATTATTTTTATAAACTTCAAAAACTGATCATCTCCCAAGTTTTACGGGAATATAAAATGCAAACCGGAATTCGAATGGCCCTCCAAACATAAACGGGTCTCAAAACATAAACGGGTCATAAATAAAGTTCAATAAAATTAAAAATAACATAAAAAAATTAAAATACTCATAGAATAAGGTGTTTGTGCCGGAGCAATGACTCAAATTGCCTACGGCTCCTTGATCCAATAGTCATTTTGACTGGTCATACACCCAAAATCAAAATTTCTAGCTCAAGTTATAACCGTTTTGATAAAACCCTCTTGGACATACAATCCTAGGCCTCTAAATACAAAATGGTTTGCTCCTTCGTATTTGGACCCGCACCAGTTTACAAAACAATGGCATGGGTACATAAATCATATGGCTTCCATCATGAGATGTACAGGCTTCCTCTGTATTACAAAAGCCATTAAAGGCTCTCGTAGTCACATATAAAATAGGTTTTGATATGGTGGTATCCATGCTCTAATTTAAGAAGTCGTATTGAAAATATGGTTACACTTGTAGAAACGTGATATGACTTATGGTCCTCTTGTCTGGACCAAATATTGTTATTTGAATGTTTAGAAGTAGTTAGTTCAATAAACTAACCCGAGGTTTGTAAATATTATGAAGCATTTGGGTTATTCCGAACCAATCATCATATCTTCAAGCCATTTGAGGATTGTGTAAACTTCTTGGTAAACAATCAATCAAACACCAAGAACAACCAGACAGTAATGAAACAACCAAAAACAGACGCTACAACTTGCAACAATGCTGATTCACTAACAAAGTGAATCACATGAACACTCTCTGGAACAGACTAAGACCTGGACTAATCTACACTAAGGTGTTGTTTGTTTTTTCTGCAGGAAAATGTTTGCAGTCTGCAGACTACATCTGCAGACATCTACAGCAAAAGAGGTGGACCAAATGTCTACAATTTGCAAAAAAAAGATTGTTTGTTTTTTAACATTTGCAGATAGCAGGCGGAGGGGAGGGCGCGACGGACCAAATGTTTTTTAACATTTGCAAAAAAAAGATTGTTTGTTTTTTAACATTTTAGTTGGAAGGAATGGAATAAAATAAAAAACTAGTATAATTTTCAAGTAAAATTGTATTTAAGTGAGTAATTAAAAGTAAATCGACGGAAATATTTGAACTCGGATTGTATTAGAGAAAATATTGATACAGTATTTGACCCGTTTCCTATTCGACCCGCATGAAAACGGAGCGAACCCGAAGACTACATACAAAGGCCAACAAGCAGTCACCGGTTATCGGCACCAATCAACAAAATGTCAGCCGGATCCGACTCCGGCAACAGCTTCACGTCCGCCGTCAACGGCGGCATGACGGTGGAGGAGTGCGAAAACATGATCCAAGGAAGCCTCAGAAGTAATCAATCGATTCTAGTTTTGTTATGTTCATAGGGTTTAGGGTTTATAACTTTCATTTGCTCCTATTAAGGATTGAATCTGTCGTCCCATAGTTATGTGATTTGAATTTGATATTACAGCTCCAACTGTGAAGTTTCTACGGGAGCATCTGGAGAAAAGTGGATGCAGTATTGCGCCCAATTTCATCAAGGCCGCAAACTGCAACCAGCGGATGAGTGGTGGCTATGTTCGTGGAGAAGGGGTAATCTTCTCTTGTTCCATTGATTACTCTCATTATGTTGATAATGATTCAGCTTAATCAAGCTCTTTTGATTGTTATTCCTGTTTATACTCTAGATTAGGCAAATTAGATTTTAATGCTCATCGGTCAATAATGCATTCTAATTGGTCGATAATACATACTAACAGTTTATCCAATAACATTTTCAACTTTCATTTTTGTTACCAAGACAAATTTAGTAGCATAATTATCATAGATTTATTGTTGAATACAGTTGATTCCCACTCTATTTCACTTGCACGTCCCCTTTTTGAATAACATTCATCATTATTAGTAAAATCGAGTGGAAATCAAAGTGAAGATGATTGCTTGTGGGATTGCCTTTGGTAACAAAAGTGAAAGTTGGGAGTGTTAGACTGTTAGTTTGGATTACTTTTGGCGATTGGTCATAGTTTGGATTACTAAAATCTAGTGTTTTCTATAGATTAAGATTGAAATGCCATCATCACTCACTTGGGCACATTTATTTTACTGTTCTGTTCTCATGATAAATGCCAAAGTAACTCAGTTACGTAAGGGATCTATGTTTTTCAATTGTTAATGGCTGATCATAGATTGATCTATGCTTTTGATCTAAACGTATGCTCGTGTTGATTGGAATTCCTTGAATGTTGTAGATAGTAGTATGTAGTAATCATTTGACCATTCAAGATGAGGTAACTCAAGTGGTTATCCATGAGTTGATTCATGCATACGATGACTGTCGGGCTGCAAACTTGAATTGGACGAATTGTGCTCATCATGCCTGTAGCGAGGTCTGAATCCTTATCGACCTTTTTATATTATTTCTTAATCTGTGTATTCAAGTTCTTAATCCTGAACTGGCCTCGGGTTTTTCTCGATTATATCTGAAACAGATCCGTGCTGGCCATCTTAGTGGTGACTGCCACTATAAGAGGGAATTATTGCGAGGTTTTGTCAAAATAAGAGGTCATGAACAAGTAAGTTTGTTTTCAATACATGACATTTAGTTAGATGGGTCAAGCTATCTCGCCTCACAGTACATTGCTAAATAGAAATTCGATTTGTGGTTTATTTTTGTTTGAAAGTTGAGCTAAACCATATGGAAGCAACCTCAACAACCATCTAATTGTTATTCTTTGCTCCCCGAGCTCTGAATAAGGTTACTCACTCTAAGTAATCTTCTGAGTTCGACACTATGCTCTAATTGAATTATTACAAAATTCAATTCATAGTGTAAGATGTAAGAGAAAAGACAAAAACATAGGAATTACTTTGTAAATATGATGCCTTTGATCTTCAGTCCATGACTAGCCTACATTTTTTTAACATTTAGAGGATTATTTACAAAGTTTAGTGTGCATTCTCCTTTTCACATAGTATACTTAATTAGTACGTATCAGTTAATGCAAATGCTAGTTTGCTTGAACTGCAATACCATGGCAACACTAAGTCATTAATCATGTCTAATCTGAGTTGGCATAGGATGATTCGGGTTTTGTTTTATTTGTATCTAGGTGAAATAGGTAATATAAAAACGTAGCTAAAACAGAAACAAGTCAAATACTCAAATGGGTTTTAAGTGTATCTTTTAGTTCATGAAACCTCCCTAATCATTTTATTCAAAAGGTTTATTTTTGAAAGAATATAATTCTTGTAATAATATTTGACAAATTAATTGCTCATAAAAAATCAAAAAGACTGGACAAAAGGTGTTTGGATGAACCCAACTCACAACAAAATCTCCTATTTGACCGACTCACTTGTTTGTGCCACCTCTAGTTCTAACGAAAACATTTCCCTTTCATTCCTATTCTTGAATAAATATTAGGCTGGGCTCTGGAGAGAAAAGTGAAGTTAGGACATTCATTTGCCTCATAATATGTGTTTAATATATTCCGTTTCGTTTGATGTGTTATCTTCCAACATTATCAGACTCCCTCTGTTAAACGGCTACTTTTACATTCTAACAAATTACCGAATCTGTGTTTTCTAATTAAGGACTGCGTGAGAAGAAGAGTAATGAAGTCATTGGCGAGCAATCCTTACTGTTCAAATGCAGCTGCTAAAGATGCAATGGAAGCTGTTTGGGACACATGCTATAATGATACTAAACCATTCGACAGAGCCCCTTAATGATATAAATCTATGCTTTTTAGCGCCATATATGTCGCTTCATTAGCTTCCTCATTTTTGTTCAGAACAGCTTAGTTCTAAATAGACTAAAACATCAACCCCCAGTGGATATCTATTATGATATTCAAGTTTATTTGACCTTTTCCCTGAGCTTTGTATCTCTATGATGCCGGCAATTCTATAATAATTTTTGTGCTGATTTTGTTTTTCAATTTAATTTTTAAAGTATCGTCATTTCTATAGTTGCTGATGCTTGTTCAGGGTTCTCTTCAGGTGATAGCTTGTACATATGATCATGGAGTATGGGGCTGTCTTCCTTTTCTTTAATTATTATTATTTAATAGATTTTAAGTAAACATCAAAATTCTACACATAATAAATGGGTCTATTTGGACATTTGGTTATGTGACATCTCTTAACATGCCAAATGGCCCTGAGGTAAACAAAAATAGGAGTCCTATGGGTGGGTTGAATGGGTTATAAACAAATTAAAAGTCGTCTAAAATGTATCTATATGTATAAAATCTCTTTAATATTTTAATTATATATAATGCTAGGAAAAAGCTTGTAGCTAGTGTTTGACTTACCTTTTGTTTCGCAGAGGGGTTTGATCGCTTTGCGATCTAATGTATATAGCATTATCCTACATTTTGTGTAAGAGGCTGGTTGTTACGGCTTGAACCCATGAACCTAGGGCTGCAAACGAACCGAACGAACACGAACAAGACCTTGTTCGTGTTTGTTCGTTAAGAAATAAACTTGTTCATGAACTGTTCACGAACACTTATTGAACGAGATTTATTGTTCGTGTTCGTTCATTAAGAAAACGAACATGTTCATGAACTGTTCACGAACACTTACCGAACGCAAATGAACACAAACAAAAGCAAACAAATACAAACAACTGTTCATGAATATAACGAACACAAAAAAACTCATAAACACAAATGAATACAAATTATTATAGATTTATTTTAGAATAAAATTTATATTTTTTATTACAAACATTACACAAAATCAATAAAAATAAATAAGTAGTTAACATAAATACCAAAAAATACTTGATATAATAGTCATAAAAATAACTGACACAATAATTAAGAATATAAACGAACACCTTAACGAACATAAACGAACACA
>BJCM01273757.1:0-15491 GCA_018326385.1 Flaveria bidentis | reverse complement strand
CTTTTAATTATATAACACACACACTCTTTTATTATTTGATGTTATTCAACTAAATTAAATAACATTACAAATAATATCCATGAACAAATTATCCTTATAAGTTGTTCTTTCTCACACACAATCTATTTAGAAAACCCATTTTCTAAAATGGTGTATTTATTTAATTGCATGATCATATCATCAATTAAATGTTAATTGGTGTTTGCTAAGCTTGTTATTGGGTATGACTTGACTTCGATCATAACGTACTAACCACATCAATGTTCTATGTGTCTTGGGCATAAAGGATCCAACAGAAACATGATTTTAATCTCAATTGAGTGAATTTATATCAACAAATTTGAGTTTTTGTCAAATTTTGTGTTCGAACAGTTCTTCATATTCGAACACTGATTTTTGCAAAATTAAGTCTCAGTTGTTGTTAATTGAAAGATATGAAGTTAAAATTGTTAATCGGTGTTATTGTGACTTGATTGAAGAGTTTCAGATCATTTTATCAAGTTTTGGAAAATTTGTTAAGATGAGGTTGATACGAAGAACTTGAATTAGGCGTTTGAGGTGTTGAAATCATGAGAAAAATACCTAAGTGTTTAGGCACATGAACACTGTTCAGACCTTTAACACTGTTTAGGCATTTTCAGATTAGTCGTTTTGACACGATGTGGGTGTTTTTACACTGTTTAGATGTTTACAGAATTTTAAGTCCCAGGCGCTTTGAAACTGTTCAGGCGCATTACAACTGTTTTCAGGCGTATTAACACTGTTTGGGCGTTTGACAACTGTTCCAGGCATTTCTACACTTACAAAGTTCAGAAATTATCTACGCAATCCCTTAGGCGTTTCTAAGACAAGTTGGGAAGTTTCTCTACTGTTTAGACGTTTCATTACTGTGCGGGCGCATCACTACTGTTCAGGCGCATCTAATTTAGACTTATCACTTAATACTTAGAAATTTTTCAAAAATTCAAAAAGCCAAAAATATTTTCATTTCTTTATTTCTTTTCAAAAACTAAAACATCAAAAATAGTATATTTTCTTAAATAAAAAACTTAATCATGGCTAAGTCTAAAGATTCAGAGAATAGAGTACCAAAGCTAAAGAATCGAGCTAGTTTTAAAAACTGGTCACACAAATTAAAACATCATTTGAACTCAATTGACACTCATCTATGGAAGTCAATTGAAAAAGGACCTCACATTCCAATCACCTCAGATGGTCCTGATAGAGGATTTGTATATACTAAAGAAACTTAAGAGCCATATCCTGAAGATGGCTTACTTGGTGATGATTTAAAGAAAGTAAAGAATGATGTTAAAGCTTACTCTCTCATGTGCAAAGAATTACCTCTGGAAGTACTTTCAAGATTGGATAACTATCAAACTAGTTATACAATGTATAAAGCTTTCAAAGTCATCTGTGAAGAAAGTAAAGAAATTCAAGATCTCAAAAGACAAAAGTTGAAGAGACAATTTGAACTTTTTGAGCACATATCAAGAGAAACTATAAATCAGATGATGAATAGATATGTTCAACTTACATCTAAAATGTCAACTTTAGGAATCAAAAATTATCTTAAAGATTTAAATGACAAACTCCTGAATGCACTTCCATCCTTATAGAAACAAACTGTAACCCTGCTCAAGCACATTGAAAGATTTCCTATAGATCTTGATCTTCTTATTGTGAAGATTGAATCCGTAGAAATTAATGAGAGTTCAAAAAATAATGACAGATCTGCCTCAATATCACAATATAAGTATATTGCTTCTCCAGCAAACACTGTTGAAAATGCTTTTCTTGCCAAGAATGATGCTACTCCTAAAGATGAGGGTGATTTGTTCGTGGGAGCTGGATTTTTCACAAGTACCCCAGTCTATTCAGCTTAGCCACAACAACAACAGTCTCTTCCAAAATCTACTATGCCTAAACCTCATAATAAGACTCTATCTTCTAACTCTTCTAATCCTAGCAAAGTTAAAGATGTTATAAAGATTCTATTTGTTAGGATCGTGTATTGAACGAAATACTAACTGATTAACGTGTATACCGAATCAAATAGTGCGGAGTCCTATTTGATTGGCGATCCAATCAGTGAGAACGCACGTAGAAACAACTATGTATTGAATCTAGATGTTAAGAATCGATTAGGAATCGATCTACTGCGATCTATGAACTTGGAATAGGTTCTTAGGGGTCTTTGGACGGCTAGGGTATGTCTGGGTATCAAAATATTCAAAGTGTCACGTTTTTCCATGATTTAAGTGGTATTTATAGGTTAGGGTTTCTCAATCGTGTGACTGGACCATTTACATGGTTCAGTCATGCGATTGAGTCATGCGGTTGATCCATTCGCACGACTGAGTGTTTAGTCGTGCGACCGAGTCAATCTCATGTTTCAATCACTGATCTAGTCTCCTGGTTCATTCGTATGACTGGTTCATTAGCATGAAGTTGTTCATGCGTATGGTCAATTAGCATGGGCCAATCGCATGAGAACTTCACATGATTAAGTTTGAATATGTTTCATAGTTATTAATTGATTTAGATATTATTCAAACAACCACAACCTATATGTTAAGTCAATAAGCGTTATAACATACCAACCAATGAAATATTCAACATTATATAAGCACAACCACATATTGTATTTTATTAAGTACCCGTACAATTACATAAGTGTAAGACAATAAAGACATATTACATTAAGATCAGAATCAAGGTACACATATATCAACAAACTCCCCCTTGGACCTAGATTCATCTATTGTCTTACATTCTTTATAACCTCCTCTTACTTCTTGTACTTCTCCTCTCTTGTGACTCCTGCATGTATTTCAAATGCAAAGCAGAGCCGTATCACATTTTGGAATTAGAGGGCTTGTACAATATCCTGCGTGTCATAGAACAGTGGCCACCTGTATAGAGTGTAGAGATCATCAGCTGAAAAGTTGGTAAGCCACATCGGGTCAAATACCCTGATAGTATCCATTCTACCCTCTTTGTTTAGAATTATGACAGCTTCCCCTGTTCTCCAATCATAGTACCACCACTTAAAGTGTGGAGTGAAGTCCTGTGGCATTTCCCTAAAAAGGATTCTTGACATTGTACGTGGAGGAATCCACTTCGGCACTATCTTTGGCTTTCTAGTTATGGGATCAACTTCAGACCATTTTATATACCTTGTAGGTTGTTGAGGTTTGAAGTTCACCCACCTGGTGTGGTACTCTTTCTTCAAGGCAACCTCAAACCAGCCTGACATCTTTCTCGGGTCAGCGTATAACAACTTTAGTTTAGCCAGCTGGTTGAGCTCAAAACCAGGTAAAGACTTTAGATCATGCAGGAATCTAAAGTACTCAATACCCTTCTCTCTCTTTACCGCGTATACATTAAGATCATCAAAATGGGCCCATGCAATAATCTTGCCTGACACCTTGTGATGTTTCATCACTTTGTAAAGCTTGGTGTAGACATTCGGTTTAGGAGCAGCGCATTGGGCTCGGATCTCCTCAAAACATGTAGCCCATTTAGCCTTTCTGATATCAACATCGATTTTTGAGGCTTGGGCTTGTTCTTCAACCTTCTCGGACTCTTGCTCCATCTCATCTAATATCTCAAATGTATCACTGACCAGGAATCACCCAGATTGGGGACCACATTTCCCTCTTTGTCAGCGTACTCGGGATAGTGCTCTGCAGTGATGTCCTCGATCTCTATCTCATCAATGTCGTTTAGCTCGTCATCATTGGTTTCTTCAAAAGTTGGAGCATCCTTGAAAATCTCATTGGGATTGAGCTTGAACATTTCTGCCAGTTGCTCATAAGTAAGATCATGAATTATTTCCCCTTCTTTAGGGATGTAACTCACTGATCTCCTGACAATCCCTTGCAGATCAAGAATCATGGTTAGTTGAGTCTTGACCTGCTGAAGGGGAGCAACATCGTATTCGTCCTTCTGAAAATTTGGATCTAATTGATTTAGACATGTAACACAACAATCATAGTTAATAATCAAAACAGAAAACATCAACATTAAATATAAACATTCATTACATTAATTTGATACAAGATTCAAATAAATATGATTTAAATAACATAAATAACTAAGTATTACTCTTGTCTTGTATCATGTGCTCCTCTACTGACGAGGCTGATGTGGAGGCACCTTGGTCTTGAGCCCTTTTGCTCCTCCTTTCACTTGCAGATGTGGCACCCACAGCAGAAGTATCATCATCATCATCATCAACATCATCATCAACATCATCACTAGCATCAGTATTATCCCCATGGTCATCACCATCATCATCATCATCATCACTGTCATCATCATCACCATCATCTCCATCTCCCTCTCTGATCTTTAGGGGCTCTTCCTTTGACCATTTGAGCCTCAGCATGATGGTCTTGTTGGTTGCCTCCAACTCCTCTATCCTTTCGGCAGAGTGGATATGTTGCTCCTGGAGTTGGGACATCTCTGAGCTCTGTGCAGCAATCTGCTGTGCCTGCTGCTTAATTAGTTGAGCCTGCTGAGATATCTGCTGAGATTGTGCAGCAGTAAGATCTACTAGCTGACGAATCTGGGCAGTCTTCTCGTCATCGGCTGCCAACAGCTTCAGCACCATACGGTTAAGTGCCGAGAGCTGTTCCTCTACCCTAGTAGGAGGTAGAGAGGATCCAGATGGGAAAGATGGGTAAGATGACGGTCCTGCTGGATGGCTAGTGGTGGTGGTGGTGGTAGTAGTGAAGATTGGGGGTGGTATAGATGAAGGTGGTGGTGGAGTGGGTGTGGTAGTAGTGGTAGTAGGTGGAGTGGTGGTAGTGGGTGGAGTGGTGGTAGTGGGTGGAGTGGTGGAAGTGGAGGTAGTAGTGGTGGTAGTGATGAATGTTATCCTCCTCTTCTTCTTCTTCAACCCGTGGGGCTGAGCCATCCTTTTCTTCCTCGAGCCCCTCGAGGTGGATGCTCCCCCTAGAACACTGCTGGACTGATCGGGAGCATAAGTAGGATCAGTGTCAGCCTCCCTAGTCTCGCCAGGGCGTCCTCCAACCTCCCGAATACCTCGGTCGGTGGCAACCACCCGGCTCCCTACAGTCTGTGTCAGGGGCTCCTCATCTGTCTCATCATCCTCATCAAGACGAAAGTCCTGATGGAACCCTGCAGCCTCTGTTCCACCTTGGGTGGTTGGTGGAGATGCTATATCAGCAGTGGGGGCCCTCAGTTGAGTGGGCCCTGCATCTCAACCATCACCGCCGTCGTCGTCGTCGGAGTCATCTTCTGGGAGCTCCAGCTGCTCGACATCCGAATCACTGTCTACGTGGTGCCATTTACGCCTCCCCGGTGCCACGAGTCCACCTTGGCCAGATGGCCTATGATTCTCTTTACCGGGGGTTTGACCTGCTTTACCTTCATACGACCCAGTGTCGTATCATCCATAATCTCCAATGCCATAGTGTCGTGGCTCTCCTTGGGCAGTGTGGGCAGCTTCTTATCAAAGATCATCGGTAAAAATCTAGGGTACATGAAGAAACCCTCTTTGCCCTTCGCCTCTAAATTCTCTATCAAGTAGGAGAATATCATGCTAGAAAAGCTGAAAGGGTGGTTCAGCACCAGTGCCACGTAGGCATTTTGGATCTGGTCTTATAGGTCATCGAACCCACCCCTTCGTGAGGCCAAGCACTTGAGGATGACGTGTGCCAAGTACTTGTACTGGGGACACAGGTTGCTCTTGTTGAGCACTCCTTCATTGATATCCCCAGCGTACTTCATCCTCAAGAAGCACCCTCTCACCGTCAGTGGGTGAAGTCTGGTGGGGTGGTCTGTATCATCTCCCAACCCAAGTACACGCTGAATGTCCTCAGCCGTGATCTCTATATCCATCCCAAAGATAGAACTCCTTATGTTGTACGGCTCACATGATCGATCAACCGATGCACCCTCCTAGAAGGCCTGTTGTATAGACCTTTAGGGAGTGCATGGTGTAGATATCGCCTTATGGATCCTGGATCGCTTGAGGAAAGCGATGATCCCTGCAAACTCGGCACCATTCCAAGTCGTAGAATCGAGATGAGCACAGATGTTGTGCTTGGGGTTTATGGACCATCTATCAGCCATCAATCTATAACACAAGACACATAAACATTAGCTAACCACACAACACAAATCAGTTCTAATTAAGTTGGCTGAATTCATTCTGGTTCATTCATGCGATTGAACCATGTGACTGTGTTTAGTCGGTTGTCTTGGCATGCGACTGGATTTAGTCGGGTGACTGAGCAGGCGACTGAGTTCAATCGGTTGACTGAGCATGCTATTGGTTTAGTCGACCGACTGAGCTCATCCGTATGGTCCATTCGGCCGATTAAGCCATTCGACCAGCTCAATCATGCGATTGGAGTTCATCCTGGCGACCAGTCGCATGACCCACTGTTCGGTCGACTATGATTCGATTTTTACCCAATCTTGAAATTATACGTCGTGTAATGGATCTTTAGACGTGCAATCATTATACTAATAACCTAATAACTTCAATTTCAACATTTTACTCGGTTTAGTTAGGTTATTAGTCCATTCACAGTTCGGTTCTTGTTTGGTCCAATTTCTTGATTTTTGGAGGTCAATCGATGGAGTTTTTGGCATGGGTACACCGCATTTTACCTGTATAAACACAAACGTGAGTCAGAATATCAAGAGAAGTCGAAAACTTTGGTCTAATGAAATTTGGGCAAAGTAACGGTAAGGTGTGCGATATTAGGGCGATTGGGGGTGATGAGTTGAATGCGATCGACTGTGGCCCTATTTAAACTGAATCTGATTTCAATCGGCTGACTGGGCCCATTCGCTCGGTTCATTCGGGCGAATGGACCTCAGTCGTGCGATTGGCTCAGTCGATCACATTCAGTCGGCCGACTGGATTTTAGTCGGGCGACTAACTCATTCGCACAGTTCCATTCGGTTGAATGGCTCATTCTGGTAATCCATTCGGGTGAATGGTTCATACCCATGTGCCATTCGGCTGTTTAGTGCATGAGTATGGTCCATTCGTACGGTTGGTCCATACTCATGGTCCAGTCGTGCGATTGGATCATACTCATGATTTTGACTCTATGTCCATTTCTCACTTAACCCTTTTAACTTTTGATTAAACTTTATGAGCATTTGACCATCTCAGACATGATCATTTTAACTTGAAAAACTTATGACCACCTCAGACGTGATCCTTTTAAACAATTTGTCACCTCAGACGTGACTGATTTTACCTTTGAAAACACGCGTGGTCACCTCAGACGTGACCCTTTTTAAATGATTAAATCCCCTAATGAATTCCATGGCGTAGTCCGACATCAAACAAACTGAAATTGACTGAATTAAAAAAATAGAAGACTTAAACTGAAATACAAAAATAAACTAGTTTTTTACTTTTTGTGTGAGGTGTAAATCCTAAGATAGAAATCTAATGGATTCGGTTCCAGAATAGGCAACTTCAACTTATTTTGACCATAACCGGACCAATTCAATTTGAAATCATACAGGTAAGTCAAATCATTTGGGACATGTTTATCAACACCTTTTGATGCTCAATTCTTGTTTTTCATCTAGAGTCGTTAGCAAGTTTAGGAAATCATACTAGTACTATTAGATCTCCACATTGATTTGGACTTTCAAGAATTGTAGCCACGATGATTTTTCAGTATACTGGTCCTCTTAAATCCATACACAAACTTTTGACACAGATTGGTGACAGTTTAGGTTTGATTATTTCAACAAGCATTTGTGGATCCCACGCCTATATGGTAATCAACATTCCTCAAGAGATTTTTGAGCGGTCTCAGGGTAGTTTTCAAGAAGAAACTATTCTTAGAACTTTCAGAGAGAAGCTAAGCCTCAGGTCAGTGCGACCGCACAGCAGAGAGGCGGCAAACAACAATAAAGTCTAGAATATATAGGTTATGCTTATCATCAGGTCAGTGCCACCACAAAGCAGAGAGGCACATAACCTATCTTCTTGTTTTAGCAATTATAATCTTTTTGCACAGTTCTCACCAACAACATAAGTTATTAGTTTGAATGCTTTTGCTCATATTTTGGTCTTACGTTGTGGCGTTTATTCTTCAATTTACCCCTTATTAGAATTTGTTGATTGTGTTAACTAGGGATAAGATGTTAACCCACAGCTTGTTGAACAACTTAGTTTGTTCTGGAGATCACCAACAAGGTCTAATCATCTATTGTGTTGAATCTACTAACATATCATCTGTGGTCTCACAATCTCTAAGTCTACTTTCTTTGTGTTACCTTAGTAGTAGCTAGTTTCACTATCATTTTTCCTTTTATATTGCTCAGACTACACAGACTTATAATTTGAACTTCGCATCTTATTTTATTTAAACTTTTAAAGTCCCAAATGGTTTCTACCTGCGTACTATCATTTTCCAAACTCATTGAATCGGTATCACAGATACGATCTACTTTCTATCAGCTAGCCTCTCCTTCTCTATCATTTTTTTATTAATGTTACTAACTGACCTATTCTCCCCCTAAAATTCTAAAACCGTAACCGATTTACGCTTTTTAGGATTTTAATAGGCGACCAAATAACATCAATTTAATTAAACTACTTAAAGTTAAACAAATAAATAAAGAAAGTAAAAATTAAAAGAAAAATTTGACAATACGCTTCAGACTACACATGGTCATTATCGGGAATTACATCATTTTTCTTTTTAACGCCGTTGACCTCTAACAGATATAGAAAACATGGTTTATCAAAAGCCTTTGTATAGAGGTCAGCGCGTTGAAAATCAATATTTATTTTAATCACATCGATTAAGTTCTTTTCAAAGAAATCACGTATAAAGTGATATTTTGGTCTTAGGATGTTGGACTGGATTTTTTGTTACTGCAATCGCAGCAGAGTTATCAACAAAAATAGGAGTAGAAGAGAATTTCAACCCGTAGTCCCGCATTTTCTATTGAATCCATATGATTTGTGAATAGCAACTTGCACCAGCAACATATTCGGCTTCACAGGTTGACAAACCAACCTAGGTCTGCTTCTTAGACTACCAGGTCACTAATCTCCTCCCAAAGAATTGACATCCTGCTGATGTAGACTTGTAGTTCATCTTGCAGCCACCGTAATCCGAGTCAGTATACGCGGTAAGCTAGAAGTCATCATCATGAGGATACCACAACCCAAGTGTTGGAGTACCCTTCAGATAACAAAAGATCCTTTTGACCATTATCAGATGGTTAACTTTTGGCTTGGCCTGATATCTTGAACATAAACATGTCGCGTACATAATATCAGGTCTTGAGGCGGTGAGGTACATGAGAGATCCAATCATTCCTCGGTACATGGTGGCATTGACCAGATCGCCATTCTCATCGGGTGCTACATCATGGTTTGTAGCAAGTGGAGTCCCAGTTGCGGAAGCTTTCTCCATGTCAAACTGACTGAGGATATCTCCTACATACTTGGTCTGATGTAGGAAAATCCCTTTTGGTGTCTGATCCACCTGCAACCCGAGAAAGAATTTCATCTCTCGCATTGCACTCATATCAAACTCAGCCTTCATTATTTCTTTAAAATCTTTACCTAGATCTTCTTTCTTTGAACCGAAGATTATGTCATCGACATAGATTTGGACAAGGAGTAAATCTCCATCCTTTTCTTTTATGAACAATGTACAATCAATGACACCTCTACAAAAACCGTGTTTCACAAGGTGAGTCGAGAGTTTCTCATACAAGCCTCCAGGAGCTTGATGAAGCCCATACAGAGCCTTGTCAAGTTTGTAAACTCTGTCCCGATGATATGGATCCTCAAATCCCTCGGGTTGACTGATGTACACTGTCTCTCTGATTTCACCATGAAGGAATGCACTCTTCACATCAAGTTGATAAACTTTAATATTCATGTATGATGCATAGGCAAGGAAGATACGGATTGCTTCCATTCTTTCCACGGGTGCAAACACTTCATTGTAGTCTATGCCCTCGACTTGTCGAAATCCTTGAACAACAAGTCGGGCCTTGTTTCAGATGATCACGCCTTGATCATATTTCTTGCATTTCAAGACCTATTTTGTGCCAATGACCTTAGCACCTTTAGGTCTATCCACCAGAGTCCATACACCTAACTTCTTGAACTGAAGAAGTTCTTCTTGCATGGCACTCACCCATGCCTCATCATTCAGGGCTTCACTAACATACTTTGGCTCGAACTGAGACACAAAGCAATGATATGCACCGTCGTGAAGGTAACCCTTTTCCATCACCGAGGCATAATCAGCTTAGTACAGTTGATTTCTGGTCTGAACTCCTGATCTCACATCCCTAATGACATTATACAAAGGATGATAGACATTTAGGCGTGATCCAAGAGTTGTTGGAACAACTACCTCAGAATCAAGATTATGAACATTTGGTTTAGTATCTGAGGCAGTAGGAGTCTGAGGTTCCGAAGACTCAGAGGCATCAATGTCAGATGTTTATGGACTTGCGGTAGTAGGAACCTGTTCCTCCTGGTTGTGTTGATCAGTCTCCATAACTTCTTCATCAGAGGAGGAGTCACTATCTTCAAGTGCTCCCCCTGAGTTTTTAGATGAGCTACCTTGTGAACCAGATGATGTAGATTCTTGAGTCGGTGTGTTTAGAACATCATACATCATCTTGGTTGCCAACTCGTCGTCAGAAGTGGAGAGTGGTATGTTGAAGGATTTGAAGAATCCATCATAGTCGAAAAAGAAGGCGGGTCCTTTTCCAGCAGGTGGTGTGGTGTATCTCTGAACATCTACGTTACACCACTCTTCTACTTGACCCGTTGAGTTGTTGTAAACTCTCTTATTTGGTATGTTGTATCCTAGAAAGATTCCTTCATCTGCCTTCTTGCTGAATTTTCTCTCCTGAGTCTTCTTCAGAAGGGTGCACGGAGCGCCAAACGGCTCGAGATACTCTAAGTTAGGTTTATGTTGCTGTAGTAACTTGTAACACTTTTTTCCATGACGTTTAACTACCAGAACTCTATTGAGCGTGTAACATGCATTAGCAACTGCCTCATTCCAGAGATAGGCAGTTTCGAGTATGCAAGCATAGTCCGTGCTATCTCTATCAAGCTGCGATTCTTCAGTTCAGCAACACCGTTCATCTGAGGAGTGTATGTAGAGGTAAATTGATGCACAATTCCTTTTTCCTTGCAGTAGTCCTCCATCCACTGATTCTTGAATTCGGTTCCGTTGTCTGAGCGCACTTGACGTACCTTCAACTTGTATAGGGACTCCATTGTAGTTACTAATTCCTTGAAGGATTCAAATGTTTTTGATTTGGACTTCAGAAACATTACCCAAGAGAATCTTGAGTAGTCATCAGTAACTAGGTAGCGATACAAGTCGCCTGCGATGCTTCTTGTACTGACTGGACCAAACAAATCCATGTGAAGAAGTTCACAAGGAAGTTCAATGGAATGAACTTTCTTTTCCTTATGAGACTTCTTCGTTTGTTTGCCCCTCCTGCATGCAACATAGAAATCCAGAAGTTGGAAGTTTTTGACATTTACTCCCTTCACTAGATCATTCTGGATCAAGTGATTCATCTTCCAAGGATTTATGTGTCCCATTCTCCTATGCTAGGAGATGGAATCCTTCTCAGTAGCTTTTGACAAGAAGCACTGAACTTCACGATCTGTGGTGGAGGCCTTTGAAAGGTCCAAGACATAAAGATCATTATATCTTGAAGCTGTCATTAGGACTTGGTCCTTCAGGATCACGTAGTCCTTTTTCAGAACGTAACACTTCTTGTTGTCAAAGACTACTTTGAAGCCTTTATCACATATTTGAGAAACAAAAAGTAAGTTACTTTGTAGTTTTTGGACATAGTTTACCTTGTCAAACTTCACTTTCTGATTTCCCACTTCCCCTTGGGCTATGATGTACCCACCTTTTTTTTCTAGCGAATGAAACATGCCCTCCTTTGATTTGTTTGACGTTTGATAAGAGAGCCCTGTTCCCCGTCATGTGCCTGGATGCTCCATTATCTACAATCCACGTGTTTGTTTCAGCACTATAGCGAACACCCTGCACATTCAATGAAAACGTCAGTTCAGGTTAGGAACCCAAGCCTTTACTGGCTCGGTTTTCCCCGAGGCATCACACATCATAAACTCAACCCATTGACCTTTTGAGGGTGAGGGAAGCTCAGATGTTTGTTTGTTCTCATTTTCAGATATTGAGATGGATTTTTCCTTCCATAAGCCAGATTTGTGTAAGGCATGTTTGTGATAAACAGACGACTGGCTGATGGGTTGTACATTGTGTTCACTATCTCTTTTAGGAGCCATCACTGAGTTCCTCTTAAAAGAGCTAGGTTTATGTTCAGGAAGTTCAACTTTCCTCCTCGGTGTCTGATAATAAGGACAATGAGACGCAATGTGTCCGTACTCTCCACAACTGTAGCAGGATCTACTTTCAACTTTATGATTTATTTTTTTTGTGGAGATGTAGGTGACAGACGAGCGACCTTACTTTGTTTGGACTGAGACACTTCTTGGTTAGATGTATAGTCTGGTTTTACAAATTTAATTCCTTTACTTGGCTTTACATCTTTTATATTTTGTTTACCTGGACTTTGACATGATGCATGTGATTGATTAACTTTAATGGTCTTTTTAGGTTCAGATTTGACTTTGTTTGAACCTGACTGTAAATTAACCTTTTCAAATTCTTTTTCCAGGTTAACACAAGGCATTTTGCCTTTTGCCTTTGAAGTGGCCTCCTTTTGTTTAGTACCAGATTCATTTGATTTACTTATGGAATTTGGATCACTTACAAGAGGAGTGGACACCACATGATCCTTGATTGGATTAATATTGATTGGTTTACATTTTGCGTTCATCAAGATCTCATATGGTGGTGGAACCACTTTATAACCCAATCCCTCCCTGTTGTTTCTTTCTCTAACTAAGTTTTGGACAATATGAGATGAGTTTGTCCAACTGTGCAGTTTTTGCTTTAAGGAATTCACTTCTACATCTAAAACTGCCTTTTGCTTCTTAGTGTCCTCTAGGGAGTTAAGATAGTACCTAATGTCATTAGCTTGGTTAAGTGCAACTACTTTTGTTTCCATAAGCTGTTTGTTCAAAAGGTCTATCTTTTCCTTATGACTATGCTCATTTTGTTTTAATACCCTATTAGCTTCAGTGCACAATTGCAAGTCCTTTACTAGGCTATCATTATGATCTAATAACCTAGCAAATTTAAAATCTATGCTTTCCCTAAATTTATTACAATTAGAACAAGCATGATTATTAAATAGTTGGTTAGTAGTACTTACCTGAGGAGGTGCAGATGAATCAACCATTAGAGTAGAGTCTTGTGTTTCTGGTTCTGGTGATTCTGACGTTGTTGTAGTTGTAACTTCTTCAGGCAGGTAGTTGACCACTGGTGTAGTTTCTTCACAGTTGGACATCGCGATCTCTACTACTATGTCTCCTTCACTAGTGGAATCGTCATCTATATCTTCCACACTAGCGATGTTGGATTCTCCTGTTGAGACAAACCGAAAGCTCCAATCCTGTCCTTCATCCTCATTTGCAGTCAAGGCTTTAGGATCCTTGCTTGATGAAATAGGACTGCTAGTGGGTTTCTCCTGATGATTGAAAGATGAGAAAGGATTCCCATTTCTAGTTTTCTTTGGCTTCACCACTCACGTTTGAAGTGCCCTTTCTCACCACAGTTGAAACAGGTCACCTTACTCTTGTCGAATCCAAATATAGTGTCCTTAGTTGCAACCAAGTTCTGTCCGGTATTTTTGACAAACTTCTTAGCTCGTCGGACAGCACTCGCTAAGGCCACATAATATCCATCCGTTCCAACTCAATCTCGTCCACCTGCTCGTAATCTTCATCAGCCAGATGACAGTTTCCAATCTTTCTAGCAACGACTACGACAGCTAAAAGATCCATGTGCTCTTTAGCCACTTCAACTGTCATATTACCGAAGTTTTCGGTCTTCAGCTTTGCTGCATTGGCTTCAGGTATTATATATTGGGTACCAGACGACCCTGAAATTTCTGACCCTGAAGTAGATGATTGAGCAGGACCAGCTGAGCTTGACAGAAAGGCAGTCTGCAGTGGTGCTCCAGATGTCTTTGTCTGAGGAGTCGCGTTGTAGAGCGCTTGATTCTGATCATAGTTAGACTTTTGGGCTCTATACTTCAACCTTAACTCTTCCTCTCTCAGTTTTAGAATGAAGTCATTTATATCTAACTTCATTAGCATACCATTCTGTCTGAGATTGGAAACCAAAGAAGCCCATTTCTCTGGCAATCCATCAGCAAAGTTAGACACTTTGTCTTCCATCGACGTCGTTACTCCGTGAGTGTGCATCTCACTCATCAAGTGGTAGAATCTATCGATAACATCATCCAGGCTTTCTTTACCCATTAAAGAGAAGTTGTCAAACTCCTTCTTCCAAGCCTTAGCTTTTATGGCCTTGAGTGATGCATTCCCGTCATACATCTTTTCCAATGCATCCCATAATTTCTTTGCTTGCGTATACTCCGAGTATTTATGGAAGATATCCTTCGGAATAGACTGTGTATGCAAAGCACAGAATTTCTTTTCAGCATTGTGTTTAGCCTTTTATCCATCAGTCATGCCACTTAGTGTAAGTTTGATACCATCAGCTCCTATTGGCATGTTGTACCCCGTCTCTATAGCCTCCCACATATTTGTATCCACTCCATTTAAGTAGATCTCGAAACGTTGCTTCCATTGTGGGTATTCGTCTAACGTAATAAGCTTTGGGGGTTTATTATGATTCCCCACTTTATTCTCCAGTAGCAGTAAGTTTTGAATACGTGTGTCTCTTCCTGCTGTGAATGCTGAGTATTAGTCCTCCATTTCACTTAACATTAAATTTAAACCAAACTATTTTATTAGTGCGAATGAAGGTGTGCGATTGGGCTATTTGGGCGTTTGAACAATGCGGTTGGTTCAATCGTGCGACTGAACTAATGCGGATGGCTCAGTCGGGTGAATGAACAAGTGCGGTTGAACAATCCGAATAGAGTTCTCAATCGTACGAAATGCGAATGAGTTCAATCATGCGATTGAGTCAATCGTGCGACTGAAGCTTCTGAATTTCTAAAATTTCTAGGTTTAACGGGTTTTGGCCGCAAAAACTCGAATTTTCACTAACCCTAATTGACGTATGCTGGAAAAACTGAACTTCATGACCAGGAGACGTCTAAGACACCGTTTGACACAAAAGGATTGCGTTTTTAGTGAATAACACAATTTTTGTATCAAAAGCTATTGAATCACACGTAATCAAGAGCCAAAGCTCTGATACCATTTGTTAGGATCGTGTATTGGACGAAATACTAACTGATTAGCGTGTATACCGAATCAAATAGTGCGGAATCCTATTTGATTGGCGATCCAATCAGTGAGAATGCACGTAGAAACAATTATGTATTGAATCTAAACGTTAAGAATGATT